>JAJAGP010000483.1:61604-296604 GCA_025084515.1 Ancistrus triradiatus | reverse complement strand
TGGTCAAGACGAGCTGCTGAAGTTCAATCTGAGCTTCAGAATTGGGAAGAAAGGTTATTTTGAACGTGGCATGGTTGTTGGTGCTGAGTATTTCAGAAACTACTGATCTACTGGGATTTTCACAGACAGCGCCACCTCTAGGATTGACAGAGAGTGGTCCGAAAAAGGGAAAATACCCAGTGAGGGCAGCTCTCTGGGTGAAAATGCCTGTTGATGCCAGAGATCAGAGGAGAATGGCCTGAGAGAAAGGTAACAGTAACCGAGGTATGTAGAAGAGCATCTCTGAATGCACAACACGTTGAACCTTGAAGCAGATGGGCTACAAAAGAAGAAAACCACACCGGGTGCCACTCCTGTCGCAGCATGGATGTGCAACTGACAAATAGGCAGAAACTGTGTGATGCTCTCTTGTTAGTATGGACCAAAATCTCTGAGGAATGTTTTCAGCACCTTGTTGAATCGATGCCATGAAGAATGAAGGCAGTTCTGAAGACAAAAAGGGGTCCAACCCAGTACTAGCAAGGTGTATCTAATAAAGTGACCAGTGAGTATGTTTATGTACTTCTTAATTTGCATCTAAATGAGGTATGCAAAATCTACTTTTATAGTTAATATATATATATATTAGAAAGATGAGAGAGGTCTGTAATTTTCATCATAGCTACACTTCAACTATGAGAGACAAAATGAGAAAAAAATCCAGGAAATCACATTGTAGGATTTTTAAAGAATTTAATTGTAAATCATCGTGGAAAATAAGTATTTGGTCACCCACAAACAAGCAAGATTTCTGACTCTCACAGACCTGTAACTTCTTCTTTAAGAAGCTCTTCTGTCCTCCACTCATTACCTGTATTAATGGCACCTGTTTGACCTCGTTACCTGTATAAAAGACACACACACACGCGCACGCGCACAAATCTCCTTAATAGCATCTCGTTTAGTTACAAAGCTTTGTAGGTTTACAGATATTTAAATGTATTAAATATTTATTAGATGTTATGGATTTCAAAATCGTATGTATTCTACTGACAAAACAATAACGACAAAAATCAATACGCTATATCAAATCTTGAAGCTTTTCTAATCGATGTAGCCTCGTTGGGAATCAAAGTGAGTCGTTAAATCCGTACACGGAAGGGAACTCCTCCTACTCGACAGGGGGTTAATTAAGAACCAACAGGGCTGTCTTCACTCCAGATTCGGAACTCTACCCCAAGTGTTCAAGTAGAGAAGTCAGTGAGTAGCCTACCAGTCTGCGGAACCTGTTTTCATTATAGGAGCAGAACAGTTTGGGTGGATGCTCCACTGCAGGATCGCACACAGTTCTGGTTCTGAACCGCGGATTGTCACTAATTGTATGTTTTTAAAATTAAGTAGCTTCTATTTTAACTCGACATCTCGTTTAGACATCATGGTGTCGACCAAAGTTATTCAGATGCGTAAGGACCTTTACGAGGGATGCAGAGGAAACCTGCTGGAGCGACTCCCTCCTCCTGCGAGCTCCAACAAACCCCTGACACCTTTCAGCATCTCCGACATTCTCGGCAAACCGTGCAGTCAACGGAGAAGCGCTCACCTGAGCAGCTCACCTGCGCACGTCAAAGCGCGCATCACATTACCCGTGAGCCAGACCTCACCCCTGTGCGCCCTGCAGGAACTGACCAGCAAAACCTTCAGGGGGCTGGAGCTGGGCGTCCTGCAAGCAGCAGAAGGTACACTTAACCCTAAATCGAGAATTGACATTATTATTATTATTATTATTATTATTGTTGTTGTTGTTGTTGTTGTTGTTGTTGTTGTTGTTGTTGATTATTATTATTATTATTACTACTGTTGTTGTTGTTGATTATTATTATTATTATTATTATTACTGTTGTTGTTGATTGTTATTATTATTATTATTATTATTATTATTATTACTGTTGTTGTTGATTATTAGTAGTAGTAGTAGTAGTAGTAGTATTTTATACAGCACACTGTATTACTTTAAATGTTAACATTAAAGCTCACTATTTTGAAAAATCTGGACAACATTGGGAAAAAATATTGCTGGCGCTGGCATAACAAAAGTTCTATAGCCTATTTTTACACTTGTGCAAAGTACAGGGTTATTATATTATGCTGTAGAAAGGCCTGCACTTTAAGATTTAGTTATTTACTAAATTTTATGAACTATGCATGTCTAATGAACTTAAAAGTAGGAGTAAAACAAAGAAAAATGCAGCTTAGTAAATAGTATTAGGAGGCAAAGGAAAGAACAAAAAAAAGAAAATAATAATAATAATAATAATAATAATAATAATAATAATAATAAATAAATAAATAAATAAATAAATAAAACATCAATTTTAAGAATATTACTAACAATAACAACAACAACAATCATAATACTAATAAATACTAATAAGATTAAGATAAGATAATCCTTTATTTGTCTCACAATTGGAAAATTTACAGCTTAAAGCAGCAAAGAGACAGGAGTAATATAATCAAAAGTGTAAAGAATAAAAAGTTATGCAAAGTATTAATACAAATAATAACTAACACAAATAATACAAAGTAATTAAAAGTTTCTTAAGAAGCGAAAACGCCAGTTTTTTTTTTTTTTTTCCATTTTTATTCCCTCAAACTTATTGAATGTGCCCTTCTTTGGCAGGCCGAGACGGGCTCAGGCTGTTCAGCCAAAAGAGCAACTCGAAAAAGCGCAGAAAGTCCAGGACCGCCTTCACCCATCACCAGATCTACGAGCTGGAGAAACGCTTCTTGCACCAGAAGTATCTGTCCCCCGCAGACCGGGACCAGGTGGCGCAGCAGCTGGCTTTAAGCAACGCGCAGGTCATCACTTGGTTCCAGAACCGGCGCGCCAAGCTGAAGCGGGACCTGGAGGAGATGAAGGCGGATGTGGAATCAGCCAGGGCGCTCGGAGCTGTGACTCTGGAGCAAGCGGCCACTCTGGCGGATCTGGAGAGGAGCGCGAGTGAAATCAGGAGACCCTCGGGGCCAGAGTGGCCTTCTCACGTCCGACACGAGCCGCAGAGCGCCCACGAACTGCGCGTGACATCGTACTTCTCAGACCACACAAGTCCGAGTGACTCCGAAGACGAGGACGTGGAGATAGACGTGGATGACTGATTTCACCAGGGCGCGTAAAAGTGACACAGACTCATCATCAGCACAGTGTCTTACGATTTCTATTGTCTGTCATTTCATCCTGCTTTAGATTAAGAGATATAAACACTCGACTTAAACACTTTTGTACCACTAACCCGAACACATGACTTCTCTTTAATAAGCACGATCTCGAGTATTTATTATGAACTGGTTTCTACTGTGTGCAATGAAGAGTTTAAACGTTTTCTAATATTTTTTATAATGTAAATAAAGAATAAACTGAATGCTTTTCAAAATAATGCTGTTGATTCTATTATTATTTCCTTATTTTACACCCAGATACTTTAAGAAGGTGCTCGGCACTAACACGCTAGTCAAACCTGGGCGCAAGTTCCGGCGGTGCCTTCGGACCAGGTTGGGCATCACGTATCTGCATTATTGGCTGTGTCTGAGGGAGAGAAATCCAGTCAAGGGACCATGCTGCAGCATTAGTGGCACATGCCAACCCTGAGAGTTGTATTATTTGGTTTAGGCATCAGACCCCTGTGACCCTGACGAGGACAAAGTTAAAACATGAAAAAACTATACATATATGTGTGCAGTGCGAACCAAAAGTCTGAGAGCTCTTGTGAAAATGCTTCTATATTGGATTGCTCTCGAATTTTTATACAATGTTCTTGTTACAAACCATACAACCAGCATGATAATTGGAGTGAAAAGTTGAGTATATAAATAAAACATATCACAATTTATAAGTAATTTACATTTACATGTACAGCATTTAGCAGACGCCCTTATCCAGAGCGACTTACGATTGATACAGTCTTACAATCCAAGCAATTGTGGGTTAAGGGCCTTGCTCAAGGACCCAGCAGTGGCAGCTTGGCAGAGGTGGGATTTGAACCCTGGACCTTCTGGTCCATAGTCTAGTACCTTATCCACTAGGCTACCAAAAAACTTGTAATATTCATACGTTTTTTGTTGAATTCAGAAGTATTTGTTCCCCCTTTGCTGGAATGCCACCTATACTTGAACTGCCTGGTCTCCACAAGCTGTGTGATGATCCATGTTATCCAGCATGATTTAACAGTATTAAAAAGAGCATCTCTTGATGTTCCTGAATGCTCAGCCTCTCTGTCTTCAAGTGCCCCCATAAATGAGCGATGGGGTTTAGATCAGGTGACTCTGGTGAAAGGTCCAGGAGAGTCAGCACTACTTGATCTTCTTTGTTCTTCAAATCGGTGTGTTTTGGGTTATTATATGTGTAATGAAAAACATTGTATTAGATGTGTTACATTAGAGAACAATGCAAAATATACGCATTTTTAGGGGTCTCAGACTTTTGTCCCCCAGTATATAGTAATAATAATAATAATAATAATAATAATAATAATAATAATGTTTTTCAGTTTTGCTATGCAAATGTAGGTGAAATGCTCAAAATGTTAAAATCAGACGTTTCAGCCATATGAAATCCAAAATACTGATTTTATTTTAATGTAAAGAATTAAGGTACAAAATCAAGGGCTTCTGTTGTTGTGTATTATTATTTTTATTATTATTATTATTATTATTATTATTATTATTATTATTGAAGGTTTCAGAGCCTGTATAGAACAGCAAAAAAATAAATTAAATGAAGTCAATAATTTAAAAAGCACTTTATTATTTAATTGAAATGTAGACATGGTTTATCACACAAGATTAACATTTTTCCATTTCAAATTTACTCTTGAGTATCAACAAATTTTTAATCAGAGAGAGATAATCATTTTAAAGACTATACTCACTATAACACTTATGGACTTTAGGACTCTTAGATCTAGTCTAATTATTAACCTTGTTGTCATCTGCAGAAAATCTTGGTTATGTTATATTTTATTATTGGAATACCAGAGCATGCTTCACTGATACTATAATGATTCAGATAGAGATGTTGATACTGAAAACGGCAGAAATTGATTTTATTTGTGGTCATTGTGAACAATTTCAAATGCATGTGGTTTAAGATGCTGCCAAACTGGGGCAATTTTTAGTTTTCCTGTTTTAACTCTGCTTATTCCTGGTCAGGGTCACAGTGGCTGCAGAACACAGTGAGCAGGCATACAGTGGGGCAAAAAAGTATTTAGTCAGCCACTGATTGTGCAAGTTCTCCTACTTAGAAAGGTGAGAGAGGTCTGTAATTTTCATCATATGTACACTTCAACTATGGGAGACAAAATGAGACAAAATCCAGGAAATCACATTGTAGGATTTTTTAAGAATTTAATTGTAAAATATGGTGGAAAATAAGTATTTGGTCACCCACAAACAAGCCAGATTTCTGGCTCTCACGGACCTGTGACTTCTTCTTTAGGAAGCTCTTCTGTCCTCCACTTGTTACCTGTATTAATGGCACCTGTTTGACCTTGTTACCTATATAAAAGATAGGCCATGTATCGTGAGAGTTTAATCCAAAACCTCCTTCCATCAGTGAGAGCATTGAAGATGGAACGTGGCTGGGTCTTCCAGCATGACAATGATCCCAAACACACACCGCTCGGACAACGAAGGAGTGGCTCCGTAAAAAGCATTTCAAGGTCCTGGAGTGGCCTAGCCCAGTCTCCAGACCTCAACCCCATAGAAAAATGTGTGGAGGGAGTTGAAAGTCCGTGTTGCCCCAAAACATCACTGCTTTAGAGGAGATCTGCATGGAGGAATGGGCCAAAACACCAGCTACAGTGTGTGCCAACCTGCTGAAGACTTACAGGAAACGTTTGACCTCTGTCATTGCCAACAAAGGTTATGTTACAAAGTATTGAGTTGAACTTTTGTTATTGACCAAATACTTATTTTTCACCATAATTTACAGTTAAATTTCTTTAAAATCCTACAATGTGATTTCCTGGATTTTTTTTTCTCATTTTGTCTCTCATAGTTGAAGTGTAGCTATGATGCAAATTACAGACCTCTCTCATCTTTCTAAGTAGGAGAACTTGCACAATCAGTGGCTGACTAAATACTTTTTTGTCCTACTGTATGTGTTCCTTGGATGAGTTGGCAGTCCATTACAAGGCTGGGTAGAGTCTCAGTAGCAGTGCTGGGGGATGATCCCCCTTGTCTGACCTGGGACACAGCATATCATGTGTGCCTGTGACTCCAGATGGCCAGAATTGGTGACTGGTGTGGAGGATATAAGGTACTGGACTATATGGACCAGAAGGACCAGAGTTGAAATCCCACCTCTACCCAAACTGTTGGACCCTTAACAACTGCTTGTATTGTAAGACTGTGTTGCCCTGGATACTGGTGTCTGCTAAATGACTAAAAAATATATACATACACCTCAAAGCTTTACAACAACTACTTGAAAACCAAAAAAGTTCAAGTCATAGAAGTTCCTCAGCAGGCTACAGCTATCAATGTCTTTTCCTGTACCTCTCTTTCTGTCCATAGTCTATCAATCTCTTTTCGCACTCTAGGATCAAGGATGCACACGTTTAAGGGCTGCAATTTTTGTGGGAAAAAAGTAACTTTTACTTTAATTCTCCGTCATCTCCATCTCTCCCCTTTCACTGCTTGGTTTTGCAACTTGCAATCACGTCTGTACAGAATTGAAGCCATTTCTGTTGTTGTAGAACAGAATGGTCTTGTTTGAAGGTTTGGATGAAAGACATCATTTTTCAAATCTTGGACAGGTGCCGCTTTACTTCATTAAGCTGCTTGTCAGTGGAGTTAATGAAGTGCCTGCAGCCGTCAGGACAAGAGAGAAAAAACAGAGAGAAAGCGCTCGGGCTCACTTTTTAGCAACCGCTAAGTGCCGCAGCTTTTTCTCAGCTTCTCGGTTTTATTCTTCATCCTCGCTATTGTTTCTATTCTGTCTGAGAGCAGTAGCGACCCCTCCGCTCGTCTTTCTTCTTTCTGTTCCCTCTATAAGCGTGTCTCGGCTTTTTGACCCGGCAACGCGCGTTTTGCCCATTCGGCCCCGAAATTTATGTGAGAAACACCAATCTGCGAGTCTGCGGAGAAAGGAAGCCACAAAAAACCCACAAAGTTTGGGTCCGGTTTTCTCTCTTGCTGTTTTGTTCGCACACAGACGAGGCCGTAATTTCAGCCTAAAAGCCATGAAGGCCGATGTGACAGCAGTGAAAAGGCGCTCTGAGGGCCTCCTGCGGCGCGCCATACTGAAACAAGCGCGTCCCGCCGCACACCCAAAGACGCAAACGCTTGCGGGCCATATGGTTTTTAGAAATTTCCACACAATTTCAGACAATTTGATGGATTGCGTTAACCCTTCCTTTTAAACCGTTTAACACAGCGCAGACAAAAGGCAAACAGTGGCTTTTTTGGCACACAGGGCATCTGTACTCATGAATGTCCGCTCCATTCTGTTCTCCTTTTTAGCTCGGCATTTTTAAACAAGTCAATGAATTACAATGAAACTCTCTCCCGGTTGCCTTCCTGTTTTTGTGCGGGTTTGTAGGGGAGCTTTAATTTATATGTGTAACTTTTTTCTCCCTTGCTGAATTGCTCCTTATTTCTGAGTTTTTCATGTAAAGGGTTTGTGCCATTGTGCGCCATAAGGAAAGCTTTTGTTTCTTTCACGTTTAGACTTTAGTTGTTCTTGAAAAACAAGATGCGGGGAGAAAAAAACATCTGAGCCAAAAAAAGAGAAAGGAAGCCACTTAGGCAGGGCAACTGTTTAACCCCGTGTCTTGTTAACACCACAAAACCTTCATTTTACCCATTAAACACCTTAAACAGATCTGGCTTTAAAATGAATAGATTTTGGGAATGGATTCAGCTATAAGGATTAAAAACAGGGTGACAGGTAAAGTGTTTGGAAACACAGAGCTTTGTGGCTTTTGTCAGCCAGTGACAAATCCTGTGCTGGGTTTAATTTGTTTTCGAAATTGAAATTATGAATGTTTTGGTATTCGAATATCGGCATCGATTCACAACACATGGAATCAAAATTAGAGGCGACTCCAAATTGTGATTATTTAAACAGCAAGTTGCTAGATGGTAGATGTATATCTCTAGCACATTGCACACTCAATTAGTACAAAACTATTTATTTCGCAAGATATTATTCCCTTGAGAACATTATTTCGTAGAATCGAGTTATGCAATCGACTCAATTGACCTGTTATACATAAAATACGAGTTAAGAGTCGAACAGAAAATCTCCAGACGAAATGCCGGTCATTTTTTTCATATTTACTTGCACACTATTAATCATACGTTATTATGTTCGAGGTTAATTTTGTTTTAGAAGATCTCAATCCATGGAAAACGTTATTTCGTGGAATTTAATCATAGAGTCGACTCAATTGATACTGGTACATAACAATGGGAGTTGATTCACCTATAGAAGTAATCAAACTGCCCCTGTATGTTTGACTATGGATTTTATAGAAGGAAAGCGTCTCACAAGGCAAACATTTAACTCTCTGAGGCTAAAATAACGCAAGAGCTGATGTTTTGGTAAAAAAATACCCCGATTCTGAACGTAAGAGTCATTTGAACACTAAGCGAATCGTTGAGCGTCGAGAAAGGTATAAGTGCGGCTGCGCGAAAACACGTCACGGCAGTGTAAAAGGCGGGAGGTTTGTTTTGGTAGCAGAGACGCTACTCGGAGGAATACGATTTATGAAGAATAATGTCCGACAGTTAGAATATTACCTGGTGGAAGTGCTGTTATGGTACAAACATAAACGGTAAGCCTAATTATTTCTACCCTGTAAAGTCTTTGTGCTTAGTAAAAGCGAAAGTTTGTAACTTGGTGTTTGTTAGCATAGCCGTGTACGTAGAGGGTGGTTGAGTCTCAAATCGCTCTTTGCTGCCTACATTGAAGCACTACGTAGAGCGTAAATAGTACATTGTCTAGTGTGTAAAGCGCACTATATCGAGTCATTTGCGATTCAGCCCCTCCAGTAGCTCTGGACGGAATTAATACAATGGATATATTGCGAAACAGCTTGCTTATGAAGTTAACAATAAAATTAGCATTTCGTATTACTTTTTAAAAAGTTTTACCGTTTCATTCACGTCACATACTCTGAATAAAACCTCACGGCTCTTGTTTTTTCAGTGTTTTACCCGTGAAGATTAAAATGGAAGCAGATATTCACTGATTGGCAGTGTATAGTTCTGTTTGTCTGTTGGCGCTGTTGTCTCACGGGTCCAGAGATGTGGGTTCGAGTCCCGGCCACTGTGAACAGTTTGCATGTTCTCCTTGTACTGTTTTGTTCCGACTGGTTATGGGAGGAATGTGTCACAACACACAGTGCAGTGCAGTCGCAGACCGGTCAGAGTTTTGGCCATGTTAATACCTGTCCAGTGTCTAAAGCGTCTACACTGGACACGAGTGTGAGTTGGTCTGGTCCAACGGGTCCCGTTTTCTTTTCCGTCACGTGAAAGATGATGTACGTATGACCCGTTTACCTGGGGAGTTAATGGCAACAGGATGCACTGAAGGTAGCCTAGCGTGGTACTGGACTATGGACCAAAAGGTCCAGGGTTCAAATCCCACCTCTGCCAAGCTGCCCCTGTTGGGTTCCTTGAGCAAGGCCCTTAACCCACAATTGCTTGGATTGTAAGATGGTATATGTAAGTCGCTCTGGATAAGGGTGTCTGCTGTAAATGTAAACTGAAGGGGTGGGCATTGGAAAGGACTTCACGATACGATTATATTACGATGCATATTGCGATATTTCACATAGTTCACTGGAAATATAAAAAAAACTGCTGAAATACAAGTTGCAGTCTACAATCTGAGAATGATAGTAAATAGGGATCCACAGATCTGACTTTATCAGTACTGATACATAGTTTCCGATCCAATATCATTGTTGAATTAATAAGGTTGTTTTATGGATGTTTTTTCACGATTGTTCTTTTAGGTGTTTGTGTTTTTCTTTAATAAAATAACTACAATTAAACAAACAATGTTATGAAATGTCTTGTTCTGAACATTTCTGGAGATGTTCCTCCACATTATTTTCAGCATGCATAGCAAACAGCACTCACAGAAGTAGCGCTACGTCCAGGCCAATGGATTGTCAATGCAACCCTCTTCTCCCCCTCTTGACACACTGATAGCAACACTGCAGAAGAAATGCTCTCCCGAAGGCAATTGTCTATGCTGTGAAGATACGAGATGTGCAAGCATCTGAAACAACGGATACTGGAAGCCTGTGCTAGCATTTCTTCTGCGGTGTTGCTATCAGTGTGTCAAGAGTGGGAGAAGAGGGTTGCATTGACAATCCAACACAATGGGCAGCACTTTGAACACATTTTATAAGTGGTCATAAACTTGTAAATAACTCATGAAAGAATAAAGTTCCATTAAAACCAAGCACACCAGTGTTTTTCCTGTGAAATTCTCAATAAGTTTGATGTTACATGACCCTATTCCTATTGGAAATAATAAAGTTGGATCCGAAATGGCCTCCATGGTCAACATCCATCTTGAAAAGTTTCTCCCCTCCCATATACTAATGTGCCACAAACAGGAAGTTGATATCACCAACCATTTCCATTTTATTTAGGTGTATCCATATAAATGGCCCTCCCTGTAGTTTTACCTACTAAAGCATCTACTAAAAGTGCTTTATTTAAATCTGTGCAGGTATTATGGAACAGGCAGGCGATTCTGCGGTGGAACAAGGTTCAGAATGTGGATCAGAGGCGATGAGAAGCGAGCTGCTGGACAAGTGTGAGGAGCATTTCCACATCTTACAAAAGGTGATTTCCATGTCTTACCTGTGTTTTTGTGTTTTTGCAAGAATTGTTTTTAGGTTAAGCTGTAGCCTGATTATGTGGTGCCTCTTTTTGTATTTAAAAGGAATAATTAAAGCTGGTTCCTTCCCTCTTTTTGTTTAATGTTACATTTTAATTAGGATTAAAGGAACCGACCCAGCAGAGAGATTTTAGCTTCCCAGCCCTAATAGTGTAATGTACAGCCCCCCACACTGAACAAATGTAATTTCAGACGATTCCCTGTAGGCTTATTGTCTACACGGAGCCTTTGGAATAATCTCAACACCCCCTGCTTTATGTATGGCCCTGTGAGGGGCCCTCCCACAAAGAACTGCACGTTTCAGCCTTGCTACGAGTGAACCATTTTCTCTGTCGTCAATAAAGTTGAGATTTATATATAATGGTTCATTATGTAGGGCTCTGCCATCCTAATAGAGCTGTTCATAAACAAAAGTACTCAAACTGAAGGGCCGTTGTAAGGCAGGGTGGGCAAAAAACACCTTCTTGAATGTTAATTATAAATTCTCTTGCTGTTAAGTGGTTTGTATGGCTCCTATATTTTGGGTGTGCTTTTTTACCCGAGGCTTTTATATGTGAACGACGAATGACAGTGTAATTTAGAATGCGTGTTTTTGTTTGTTTAGTGGATGTTAGAATTACGAGCTAGTGAGGTCCGGTTGATGATTTGTTATAAAAACCCACAATTCCAAATTCCTTTCCTCCCACTGTATACACATTAGTGCATAATCTGGTGATACAATCCTGGGATAGACCTATTGAAGATCTGTGAAGTGATCTCTTCATTTTACTGGCTAGCCAATGCGTTGGGATTCTTCTGTCTCTTCAGCGGAGCCGCAGTTCGTTACGTTGCCTTACTGACGCTGTGTGTTCAGGCATCGAGATGCTTCACAAGTCAGTTTGAGTGTAAATGTCATCCAGATGCCACATTGAACATGCCCTCCCCAGTGTACATGTGCTCCCCCGTTTACAATGGGGATACGTTCTGGCAAATCCACCATAATGTTGAGTATAGTGAACCGAGGAGTTTAATACAGTATATACTCTGTAGGACAGCACAGCCTGCCTGCCTTATACAGGCTTAAAACACTTGCATCAATCTACAATTGGGCAAAACCATTATCACAAAGCTTTTTGTATAATTATACTACAGTTAGTTCCGACCCCACAATCTGATTGGCTGAGAGACGTTTTATTGCCTGATGATGGCACTCTGACCAATACTCTATAAGTATTACTCCACAGCATACACACAGAATCTAGCAACGATGCCGCCCTAAAAAGCAGCCAAGTTATAATGAGTAAAACCCTGCCAAATGAAGGCTGTAATTACTTTATAAAATTTTAAAAATGATTTACATTTGGAAGATGAAGCTCTTAATGACCAACCTGAGCCAAAGGTTTATCACCTGTAGGATTTGGAAGCTCTGGAGCCAAACGCAGTTAGTCCTTTAAATCAAACGTCCGGCTCTTAATGGATCCACAGCTCGACTGAAGATCAGTTTTAGATCCATCAACAAAAATGCTGAATCAGCTTCATCCCTCACAAAGACGTCGTTTGCTGGAGTTAAACTCGGCTCTTTCATTAAACCCCATCGGCGGCTGATCGGAGCTTCGTTCCTCTGACAGGTTTGTTATCTGTAAGTCCAGCTCTAACCCAGAGAAGCTGCTGATGCTCTGTAGCTCTGGCCCCTTACATTTCTGACTGATCAGATTCACATTAAGAGCTTCATCATTCAGATTTATAACCACTAACCAAACGGGATCTAGACTTTGGTTAGAACACCGGGATCTCACTCCGATCTGCTTCAGTCGGTAGAATAGTGGATCTTAGTAACAGCCTGAATTATAAACCCCGCCCATTTTATTTGCTGAATGTAAATAAACTCTTTTAATAAATTAAAACTTACCAATCGATATATGTGTTTATTGTCTGTATAATAAAGTTATTGGTCATTCTGTTTCTCGACTTTAACGACTGAAGGGCTTAGCCGTGGGGGAACGATAGAATGGAACCATTTTACCTCAGGAAGGCTGATAAACAAATCCTTTTTCCGTCCTCTTTATCTTAAAATCCACCAATAAATGCTGATAACGGAACTGTGGTATAATCGCAGTAATACACTCGAGGTCCTGCTTTAATGTGAGATATTCACGATAAAGCCGATATCTCACGTTAAAGCACCACCTCGAGTGTATTATTACTTAAAGTCCTGAATATCTAATGAAATATATTGAACAATGTATTGAAAGTGGAAAAACAAGTTGGCCTATCACTTGCCGGCCAGTCGTAACCAAACCATCATGGAACGACAAGCACCCGTACAGTGAATAAGGTGTAATCTGGAATTTCTTGTCTTTGTCTCTTTCAGCTTCAGAACGAGCTCGTTTTAGGTGATGCAGAGTCTGCTGATGACGAACCAGGCGAGGTAAAACTCTGAAGGCTTCCTAATCTGTAGTCAATGTTCATTTAATGTCACGTCAGCATTAATAGCTGTGACGGGAGCAACTTACATCGATACCAGTCAGACGTTCATACTGGGTTAATTTAGAGTGACCAGTTACCCTAATGCTTGCTTTGGAATGTGGGAGGAAACCAGAGTAAAACCTCGTGGACATGGGGAAAACATATAAACTCCAGAGGCACCGTTTGAAGTCGGGATTGAACCGGGGATCTCTGGGGCTGAGGCTGCCCAGTCTCACGATTGTTTAAAGTAAAAAAAAAAATTAATTGGCTTTTCATTTTTAGTACAATAAAAACTTTTTTTAAAGCTTTATTTTGTGTCTAGATAAGTGTGTAGGTAAAAATATTTTCAGCTCCATGTGTTTGCTTTATTCATTCAGCTGAAAACCAACAGTGCTGTTTTTGGTGTCTCGAATTTTTGTGCATCTATAACTTTAAAGTGCAAATTGCTAGATGAAATAAATGAAATAATTACTAGATGAAATAAATTTCTAGAGATTATAATGGGTTACAGCTCCTGCCATCTTTCTTCAGACCTTTTCTGTATGCTGTCATTTATAATTCTTGGATAGAAAGATAATCGGAATGGGCCGGTCATATATTACAATAACTGGAAATAGGAATCGGCCAAAAATTGCAATCGGTGCGTCTATATAAATTAAACTTGACCTAAATGTTTTAACCTGGCAGGCTGTGAGTCGTCTGAATGCCCTCAGCACAGAACTGGAACAGTGGCAAGAAATGGAGCCCAAATGTAAGTCATAAGAAATATCCCAGGAAAGAAGTCCGTTCTATTAAAGGATTCCTGTTTTCTAATTCCATTAACAACTGTTTTTAATTGACACTGATTTAAACTCTGAGTGATTATGTATTACTGTTTTATCATCTCAGTACTGCCGACAAACCCTGAAATCTTACTGGCCATTGCGAAGGAAGAGGTGAGTTTGCATTTCTGAAGGGACTAAGCTATTTGTAACTATACAAAAAAACCCACAAAATATTTGCCTTCTAGCTCCAACAACTCAACAGTCAGCTGAAGATGGTCCTGTCCTGCTCCCAGGCGAAGCGTGATTCCCTCAAAGACAAGTTACAAAGGTGCCCTCCTTCCCAGTCGTCCTTGTATCGGCCAGAATTTCTCAGACCCTTGAAATTCTGTGCCCTTTTCCTGACAGGATGTAATCTTGTTAGAACTAATCTCTAGTCATTGAACTTTTCAGGGAACAGAAGTGGCTGGAGGAGAAGAAGGAAGTCATGAGCGCAGTGACCGAACGAGTCGATGCGTTGCGCCAGGAAAACGCTCAACTGTCCGAGCACAGGTAAATTTATTCGTTAACCTGAGTTATTCGGTAATCTGATCTAAGTGGAAGGTGCCGGTAGAGGCAAACTGCAACTCGGATGTGTGTTTCATAAGCTACACCCGGATATATGTGGGTAGCCTAGTGGATAAGGTACTGGACTATGGACCAAAAGGTCCAGGGTTCAAATCCCACCTCTGCCAAGCTGCCACTGTTGGGTCCTTGAGCAAGGCCCTTAACCCACAATTGCTTGGATTGTAAGTCGCTCTGGATAAGGGCGTCTGCTAAATGCTGTAAATAGAAGGCCTACGGAAGAGTCTTTACACCTGTTAACTTCGGTGTTCAGTTCCCTGACCCTTCTGAGGAATTGTGCAGTATCCTTCTAGACATGAAGAGGAAAATCACCAGGGTGAAGGATTACCATGGCAGCCTCATGGAGACGTTGAGCGACATGTTAGAAGAGCACTTTCCTCTTCCCGCCGAGCAAGCCGTCAGCACCAAGAAGAAGAAGGTGGGCTTCCTGTCTGTATGAACTCCTTGTCATTATGGGAGTGTTCGAGGTTACAATTTTGTAGGTCTGAATTACTGCAGTGGTACCTCGGTTCTCGACGCGTTTTGACTAGAACAATGTGTCTCGGTACTCGGCGCGCTTGCTTAAACTTGTGTGATTCAGATTCACAATAGCTCTTGCTCTGTGTTTATCGTATTTTTCTTTATTTTATGTCTACAGTACTGCATTCTTGGTGCAAATCAGTCTACATGGGTCGTATAAAGGTTAGTTATAAGAGCCAACCCAAAGCAAAACAGGAACTGAATCCTCCAGATTTCCTCCAGCTATTCTAGCACCCGGAGTTTAACCAAGTGTTTTGCTTTTAGTTTTCACTTTCAATCCATTGCTCACTAAATTGCATGAGATTTTTTAAACCCTTTATTATAAAATAAGCTGTGTTAATGATTTTGGTACAGTACCAGTCAAAAGTTTGGACACACCTTGGACTCATTCAGTGTTTTTTCTTTATTTTTTTATTGTTTTTTACATTTAATATTAATATGTAAGACACAAACTATGACGGAACACACATGGAACGAGGTAAACAAAAGTGTTAAACGAACTACAATGTTTTAAACTTCAGATTGTTCAAAGTAGCCCCCTTTGATGGCAGCTTTGCACACTCTTGGCGTTCCCTCAATCAGCTTTAAGGTAAATCACCTGGAAAGGGTTTCAGTTAACAGGTGGGCGTTGTCCAGAGTTAACTTGAGGACTTTCATGCCTTCTTAATGTTTGCAATCAGCTTTGTTGTGCAGAGCTAAACACAGAATCTAAAGCATAAAACTTATTCTGGTTTGTTTAACACTTTTTTTTTGTTTACTACATGATTCCACATGTGTTCCCTCATAGTTTTATGTTTTCAGTATGAATCTGCAATGTAGAAAGCATTAAAAAATAAGGAAAAACACTGGGCGAGAAGGTGTCCCCAAACTTTTGACTGGTACTGTATGTGTTAATGTGTAAAAGGCTCTGCTATGATGGAGTATAGACTATACAGCAGTACCTCGGTTCTTGTCGGTAATTCGTTCCAGAAGACTTGTTGAGAATCGAAAATGACGAGTACCGAGCAAATTTCCCCCATAAGGAATAATGTAAATTGAATGAATCCGTGCCAGATCCCCAGAAAATCCTCCCAGTATAAGGCACTATATGCATTAATGGAGCTGTATTGTACAGGAGCTCCTGATTTATGATGGGGATATGTTCAAATCCATCATAAGATAAATAGATCATGAACTGATGAGTCTAGTGTTTGGTCGAGCGGTCTGTACTGTATGTAGTGGAGTTTATGATGTTAGTTAATGTTTAAAACTCTTACATTAAGCTACAGATGGCCAAAATCGTTAACAAAAAAGCTTATTTTATAATAAAAATGGATTGAAAGTGAAAAGTAAAGGCAAGGGGTCTGGAGGATTCCTGTGTACCTGATTTCCTTTCAATTGGCTCTTATAAGGAACCTTTTTAGGACCCATGGAGACTAAATACAGGGCTGTAGATGTAAAAATAAAGAAAATCATGATAAACACATCGGACGTCCTTAAGCAAGGGCTATTGTGATTCTGAATCACTCAGCACTGAATCGTGAATCGAGTCGCGCGGCTCGACTCGTACAAGTTTTAGCAAGTGCACCGAGTACTGGGCAAAGGACGAGAACGGAGACGCGTGTTTCTAGTCAAAATGCGTTGAGAACCGAATTCAACGAGGTACCACTGTATATCTAAGATGTATTACGTCATGTTATCTTGTTGTAGACGCTTAATATTCCAAACATTTTTGTATAGCTATGCATGTATTTTGTTTATTGATATTGCATTTTAAAATCCTCCGATATTTAAATATGGGTCTTCATTCTGTCTTGACTGGATTCTTGTGATGCATGCATTTAATATTTTCAATCAGCTTCGTGTGTGTGTGTGTGTGTGTGTGTGTGTGTGTGTGTGTGTGTGTGTGTGCGCGCGCGCAGGCCGCCGTTCAAGATGGGGGAGAGAACCCTATCTCGCTGAGTGAAATTCTCGAGGTAAGCCTGTGCCAGCTTTCAGTGACCTGTTTGTGCTCTTAGCTCAGCTGTTCATTCACCTATTCCTCTATTTTATCATGCAGCAGTTAACAAACAAAACCTTGGAGACTCCTCACGATCCCTACGTGACTGTTGATGACACTTTTTGGCCTCCATACGTGGAGATGCTTCTTCGTAACGGCATCGCGATCAGACACCCGGAGGACTTTAAAAAAATCAGACTGGAATTCTTTGGTTAGACCTGCCGCGTGAAGAGGACCAGGCTTTGTGAACGCGCTGTAACCCTACCGATGATGTCATTTAGATATGGAAAGTCGCTTGGCGGCCTCTAGTGGTAAGAGTGCAAAGTGCAGCAAGTCATAAGATTCGAGTGAGCAAGGACTTTTTGAAAAACATATCAGAATATTGTATCACGAGCACAATTAGCGTCGAATCCATAAGAATCCCTGTATGGCAAAACGTTTAGTTTGGTGACGCACTGAAATAACATTTCTTGGCCGGAGCTGAAATGACAAACTGAAAACAACAGGTTCGCTTGGTTTGGTTTGTAATTTGAACGATAATCAAACAGTTATCGATCAGTCACGTGACCAGTCATTACAGGTGGCGTTTCTGATCTCTCGAGAGGAAGTGGAGGAGAAATGATTCCGTGTGGCCGACATTTCGTAATTGTCAAGACCTAAATGCCTTTTATTGCCATTGGACAGCTTAAACAGTCAAACACGCAGCGATCGGTAATAGAGTACGTACAGCTCTGGAAAAAATGTCTTAAAATCAACATGTACAGCAGCAATTCCATTCCAGTATACATCCCATGGGAAGAACAAACTTTTTATCTTGTGTAGTAGTAAGCCATTTGCAGTGATGATGTTGATTAGTATATGGCAGGATATGGTGGCAATAATCATCTATCCTGAAGATCCCAGTATCTGATGAATTCAACACGGATTTGCTTAGGTGATCACCTGAACTAAATCTTATTTATTGTCTAAATCTGATTTTTGAACCTTCCTATGTTAAAACATGCATATTTTCTTATGTTTATTGTAAAACCAGAGATGCTGATCATTTTGTAGTAGTCTCTTCATTTTTCCAGAGCTGTGTACGTGTGTTACACGTGGTCAGGGACACGGGTTGGTTTGCCTCCACTCCCAGTTGTCACCAAGGGACGGGACAACTGCCAACCCCCCTTCCATGAGCTCTATATAATGTACTACTGTATATGTGAAGTGTAGAACTGTGTCAGTGAAGAAAAGTAGAACTAACGGAAGTGGGTGATATTGGATATAGTCCAAACTCCAAACCAGTGTTTGGGAAGTTCCAAAAAAAAAAAAAACCTACGTTACTCATTACTTCCTGAAGAAAATAATCCCATTACTTTTAAGGTACTCCCTAATACTTGCATTAATCTGTACCAACTAGAAAATACAAGGATGACAACCAATAGTCCTTTAAATGCTTTATTTACTCCAAACCAGACCTGCAATAAACTGGCGTACTGTCCAGGGCACTCTCGCACCTATGCCATGTTGTCGGTGGGTAGGCGCCGGACACCCACAACCCTGATCAGGAAAAGCAGGGGTTAAATGTGAGATTTACTTTTAAAAAAGAGGTGGCGAAGGTGTTCATCATCCTTTGGTGTTGCAACAGTGACCCTACATATCTCTGCAATGGACTCAGGCAAGAGCGTTTGTAGACTACCTGTCATACTGGGGAACACAGAATTTAGACGGGCACAGCTGTATCCCTCTGCCTGCCAATCAGCCGTACGGGCACAACTGTGCATAAAAATTAAGCCTGTTAAACACTAAATAGTAATAGATGATAGATTTAACACCGAAGTGGGCATTAGTCTGCCATGGATGAGAAATGAAGACAAAACATAACTGATGCCTTTCCTAGTTTAGCTATCATCACCTTCCCTGCAGGTTGGCTGCCTTCCTTCAAAATCTTTGCATACGTCCATTGCTCCATGCACATAAACAGTTCTTTAAATGCTTTATTTAAGAAGAAAGAACATTCACATTCAAGCTCAAAACCTTTTTAATGTGTTTTTGGATTTTACCGAGGCAGTGGCACAAACGTGGCCAGCAGGTGTCACTAAATCATTGTTTTCCAAGCGTTGCAAGTGGCTGAAGCATGATTCAAGCTCAGCTCTGCCAGTTTGACGTCCTTCCAGCTGTCAGTGCTGTCTTTACTACTGTGTTCTTCAAGCATCAAATTCCGAACAACCTTGGACCATCTGATTAATGGCACGTTGTAGATGCACCAACTGTTGATTAGTGCATAGAAATAAAACTATGATGGAACTAGAAGCAAGAAACAGAGATGGACCAGAAGGGGAGCCTTCCTGTTACCCATACGTTAGGTAAAATATATCAATCAGTCATCGTGTTGTAACCCCACTTATCCTGGTCAGGGTTACACATCCCCTCCCAGACAGGGAAAGTCAGGGGTACATCACAGGGTCTCGTGACCTCATCACCCTGCCTTGCAAAATTCATATCTAGCCTGGGGTTTGAACCCAGATCCTCCGGAGCAGGATTTTATCTCCAAGTCACAGGATCTGCAGGAGTTAAAGGTTCTTTTTAACATGAAATAATGAAGCATACAGCACGGCACATACTGTTAGTGGCACACAGCTTAAGGAACCTGGGTTCGATCCTAAAGCACAGTTGCTGTCTACATGGTTTTCCTTTCCACCACCACCACACGCTGCCACTCTAGACTTCCCCTAGATTTGTGTTCTTCTGAAAGTGTGGATTCTGATCATTAATGGACTGGTGCCCTGTCCATGATATACTAGCCTTGCTCCAGGTGTTTACAGACCTACCCTGACCAGGATCAAGACGAAGTAGGTAACATCCACTGTTGAAGCGATGTGCTGTTGTCCTTAACTGTGCTGGCAGGCTGTAGCAGCCAAGTGACTTCTGCAGCTGCAAACATCTGACTGAAAGCTCACTGGATTGGTCCAGCTTCCAATCAAAGATGTTTACACCACCAGAAGCCTCCTTTCTCTCCTCCAACAAGATGTCACCAGGTGTGTATGTCAAACAGTAGAATTGTTTGAATTGTTTTCAAAAAGTCACTCCTGTTTTTGTGGCCAGTGGTCAGTTAGTGGTTAAGATGCAGAACAAGAGACCGCCAATGGAAATGGTCAAACTGAAAGTATAATTCTACTGAGAACACACATCCAATTCTAAAAGAAGGAGCTCGAGTGGTGTAGCAGTCCAATACACCACCCCATCACCTCAACGACTCTTTGGAGTTCCGGTAGTGCTGTGTGGCCGAGCTTCATATGCAGGCACGACTGGCTGTGGTTGTATCGGTAACAGAGACTCCAGACCAGACCTGGCTTACTGTCCAGGGCACTCTCGCACCTATGCCATGTTGTCGGTGGGTAGGCGCCGGACACCCACAACCCTGATCAGGAAAAAGCAGGGTTAAATTTGAGTTTTACTTTTACAAAAGGAAAAAATATATACAGGGGGGGACTCCAAGAGTGTTTCTAGACTACCTGTCATACTGGGGAACACAGAATTTAGACTGGCACAGCTGTATCCCTGTGCTTGCCAATCAGTCGTACGGGCACAACTGTGCATAAACATTAAGCCTGTTAAACACTAAATAGATGAAGTGATTTAACACCGAAGTGGGCATTACTGAAGACATAATGTAACTGATGCCTTTCCTAGTTTAGCTATCATCACCTTCCCTGCAGGTTGGCTGACTTCCTTTAAAATATTTGCATATGTCCATTGCTCCATGCAAAAAAGAAAGAAAGAGAAACTGGATCTTCGTTAGCCGCTCAAGCTTTTGGAAAGATGCTGGGGCATTATGGGAAATGTAGTGCCTGTAGTTCTCAGCAATCCAGGATAAAAATGGACTTTTTCCCCACCGTGATTTTAGTGGGGCACAGCAACACTGCACTGGTTAACGTAGGTCTGATGATGCCCCTGCTGGTGCCCTGTGCAGGGTATATGCCCAGGGACACCCACAGCTCTGACCTTGAGCAGTGCAGTTTAAAATATGGGGAAAAACCCTAAAATAATCGTTTTAATATAACGTGCAATTACGAAGAAGTAATTAACGGAATACGATCAAATAGAAACGGACATAATCATGAGTACTGTGATCCATCTGAAGGGTAATAATAGAGGGACAAAAGTCCACCTAATGATACCAACACCAGAAAAAATGTAGAAATGTGAGGACTGGTCCAAAAAGTCCATAAAAAACTGAAGCATTTACTTGAGAAAACTAAACAATCAAAAAGATATGATTTATGTAATATAATAATACGTCCTCCCACGGTGGCTGGAATGCCCTTGAAATGCATGTAAAGCCTCTTAGCAATGTCCTGCATAAATAATCAAGCAGACAAAACTAAACCCAATAAGAAACAAATAAATCTGACCTAATCTATAAAGCTAAACAAAATGCGCATGCGTATAGCGTCCAGTAACATATGTCCAGTAAATAAACTCGCAGTTTCTTACAAAATAACACGAAGGCATGCATATTTTTAATACGACACGTGTAATAGCCGTTCTTACCCGCTTTCTCGGGGTTAAAAAACACTCGTCGGTTGAGCGGATGAGTTTTAATGACTTTTCTCCTCGCGCGTCCTTCAGTACCGATGCTTTGCCATTCTGAACGTACACATTAGTGAGGAACTCGGACACGCGCATGCGCGCTCACGTTGACCTTCATCTGGTTGTTGCATGTAGTTTCCTCTCTGGTATTTCTGGTCTTAATTATCACTCCGTCGACGTGTTGTTTACATTTCTGTCGTGTTAAGGCATGTTCGGTTCCCCCACTATATGTGTAATTAATTCTCCTCCTGAATTAATCGACATTACATCGGTTATTTAATTTCAGCCTTCACTGATACGCATCTTTATCACTGCTGTGAAAAGACAAGTTGCCAGATTGGGCCAGATGCCTCGGGTCCAGCCTCACTAATCACAAACCATTAAAAAATTGACATGAACTATTCCATTATATTATATTCCATTGACTATTAACGTTTCTCTGCACTCTATTGTAAGGAAGGTAATTGCTACTAATATGATGTTGGCTCATTTCGTATTGTTAGGGGTTTTACGCCTTGGCCCTATTCTATTCTATACCTTGGCTCTATGTAAGTTCTATTAAAAAAGCAGTATATAAATAATTTCAAAGGACATGAAGACAGACATGGAAACCGTGTAGACTTGAAACAACAACAGGGGCACATTTTGTTTGAAACCAACCAAAATGGGGTTGGGGCAGGTCCTGTGGCTTGTTGGTAAGAGCCAGCTGCTGGAAATGTCAGTTTCCGACAGTATGGGCCAAATCGTGTGTGGTGCTCACAATGTGAAGATCAGAAACACCCAGCTGGACTCGCAGCCTGTCCTGAACCTCTGCTGCACCCAGTGAATTCCAGGTTGGGCTCCTGGAATTTCTCTGTGACCCTGACCAGGATAAGTAGGGGTGAACCAGTAATTGGGAATGGGGTGTCTCACTGGTTAAGGCTCTGAACTACTAATTGGAAGGTGAGCTCAAATCCTAAGTCCACCAAACTGCCAGCGTTAAGCAAAGCTAGACTATTGCCAACTTCTGCTTACTGTCTGAGAGCAGTTTGGTATGTTCTTTATAGGCTAATTTCTTCTAAGATGCTTCAGTTTCCACCAGCTTCCAAAAACATGCCAGTAGGTGGATTGGCTACTCTGAATTATGAATTTATTTACTTAATTTCTCTTTTTCTTAGGTTAACGTTGCATCATCATCAATGACTATTACCACTAGGCAGACACTGGGCCATTTCAGAGCAACCAGTTAAGGCATGTCTTTGGACTTTGGTAGGAAACTGGATAACCCAGAGTAAACCCACCCGGACACGAGGAGGAGATGCAGACTTCACACAGGTGGAGTCCAAGGTCAGGATTGAACCCGAGAATCTCTGGAGCTGTTATGCCACCACACTAACTGCTTGCGCCACTGTGCTGGACTGAGATCTCATCCAGGATGTATTCCCATCTTGACCCTGTGCCTGTTGTTTTCAGGATTGGCTCCAGAACCACTGGGATCATCAGGTACTAAGGATTCTAGATTTATGATTCAACTCAAGTAAAGCCTGTACCAAAGCTGATGATCTGCTATGATCCCTAACGGGAGCAACTGAAAGGGGATTTTATATTGCTTTTTAAATAAACATTTCTAGATGGGGTGCTCAGGTGGTCTGCTATGCTAAGCCACCACTCCAGGGTGGCTGGTGTATCATCCTGTGGTTCTGTAACGGAATTAAGTAGCAATTCCCATCTCTGATAAGACAAAAATATGATATATGGGGTAAATTTAGGAAATATGTTTATTAATAAAATGTGAAATATTGACCTAAATTGGCTGCTCTTTTTAGTGAGTTTAAAATTTTGTTACATGGGTTTGTCATTCTTTTCTCAGTCTGTAGTGATTAGAGAGTCCATGTTGATCACTCGCAGTACAGTACAGCTACGGTAGACGCAGGTTGCCAAATACTGAAATCTGAACCAGCCATTTCAGTGTGAAACGCCACCATTTGGCAACACAAGCAGGTGTCCATACAGTACGTGGAAACACAGAGGAGTCTGGTAACGCGGTGGGAACGAACACACCTGTCCTAGTGGAAACAGGAAAATCTCTCCTGGTTTTTGTTTGCCTTTTTTGATAATGTCCTGGTCAAACATTATAATGCAGTTTTCTACCATTTCTCAAGCTAATTTCCACCAGCCACATCTTTCGCATATCTAAAATTACCACGGACAATAATTAAACAAAACATTCACAGCTCACGTATAATGGAAATCCAAACAGCTGATAAAGTACATCAGGAGATATAATGAGATGTGGGACTGTGGTTGTGTATGCAATAGGGTACTGGTCTATTGTCCAGAAGGTTAAATGTTCACAACCCAGCACTATCAAGCAGCCACTGTTGGGCCCCTGAGCAAGGCCCCTAACCCACAATTATTTAGGGTACCTTTGTAAGATTGTATCATTTGCGAGTTGTAAATCTATTTCAGAAAGTTTGCCATATCCGATGACGTGAATACCGCCTGTAAGTTCAGACTGCAATACACATGATGGCCACAAGACGGCGTATGAAGGTCGGACTGTACTGTAATTCATTCTTTATTTCTAGCCGACAGAAATGTGTTCGCAGAGGTGGAGTTTCTTTGAGCCCATAAAAGGCTACAGTCAGCTCCAAAAGTATTGGCATCCTTAATAAAGCTACAGTGCCCATAGAAAATCATCGCCCCTTTTCTCTTACAGTCTGAAATCAAATTTTTCTGACCTTATTGAAACAATTTGCTTTTCATCATTCAAGTCACATAAAATGGAGCCGCTAATCTGAAGCGTTGATACAAGGCAGAGTGGATCCAGGCT
Organism: Ancistrus triradiatus; assembly: GCA_025084515.1. NCBI lineage: Eukaryota > Metazoa > Chordata > Actinopteri > Siluriformes > Loricariidae > Ancistrus > Ancistrus triradiatus. Next base: position 271,996 of record JAJAGP010000483.1, on the reverse strand, counting down.
TTCATGCTGTTTACATCAAATTCGAACCCGACCATCCGAACGTGAACTGTAGCCTCAGTTTCCTGTTCTTAGCTGACAATAGTCACTCTGGTGTGGTTTTTTGCAGGTGTAGCCTATCTGCTTCAAGTTTCGACGTGTTGTGTGTTCAGAGATGCTCTTCTGCATACTTCAGTTGTAACAAGTGGTTATTTGGGTTACTGTTGCTTTTCAACAAGTTCAAACCAATCTGGCCATTCTCCTCAAACCTCTGCCTTCACTGGATATTTTCTCATTTTCGGACCATCCTCTGTAAACCCTAAAGATGGCGCTGTGTGTGAAAATCCCAGTAGATCAGCAGTTTCTGAAATACTCAGCCCAGCCCGTCTAGCATCAACAATGACGCCACATTCAAAGTCCCTTAAATCACTTTTCTTCTCCATTTTGATGCTCGGTTTGAACTTCAGCAGGTCGTCTCAACCATGTCTAATGCCTAAATGCATTGGGGTACTACGTGATTTGCGCTAAAGAACAGTTGAGCAGATAATAAAGTGGCCCGTGAGTGTAAATGAATGGATGGGAATTAATTTACCTGCTGGATATGGGTTTACCATGACCCAGAAATAATGTAGATAAGTTTTTGGTGTGCTTAATTAAAATGGAAGACTGACTGAAATGTGCTGAATAATGAATTAGAGTACAGGTATTACTACTTAGGTTTTGCAGTAATTTTATAGCCATTTTGAAAGGCAGTTGCTGTCAGTAAAAGACTGTTGTATGTGGAGTTTGCATGTTCTCCCCGTGTCCGCGTGGGTTTGCTCTGGGTGCTCTGGTTTCCTCCCAATGTCCAAAGACATGCATTAGGTTAATTGGGTGATCCAAATTGGCCTGATCTGAATATGTATGACTAGTTTCGAAGTAACCTTGTGTATCGATGTAACCTTGTCTGTCGTTAAATAGCCATTGATGCTGAAAGCGACGTCAAATAAAGCCAAATAAATAAACAAAAAATACTGTTTTTGTTTCAATGTTTTACCTATTATACCAAATTAGGCTAAGAAATAATGGATTAGGTGTACAGTAGTACTGAGCGTGGTTGCTGTCCATGGTCCTGAGATCAACCTTCACTATTAAAATAATCATAATAACCATCATTATAATAAGTGAATGCTTCCTCCACAGTATTATTAGCATTACATTGTTGGCCAGATTTTTATTAATCTGAACTGTCTATATAAATTTGATTATTCAGCTCATTTTAAAGAAGCCGCTCGATTTCTAAATGCTGTCCCTTTCGATAGCTTCAAAGTGCAGGTGGATTGATTTGTTTAAAAATATCTCTTATGCTGTTTGAGAGTTTGGCTCGTTTAAGTGATGCCGAAAATAGGCAGACGTGGGCGTGCCCGGGCAACACCGAGCACTACCGAGTCACAGGCACGCGCCTGGGAGGGTGAGGGCATCACGAACTGACTGAATCGACTCTTTCGAACAAAACGCGTTTAAGTGAATCGAACTAAGATTCGTGTGCTCCGTTACTCGGAGCAAGTCGAAAAAGCTTTAGGGTTAGGCTTAGAGACGAGAGGTTTAACTTACTTGGTCATGTAAGTTATTGATTTTCACATCATTCTACAATGCAAGATGAAGCAAAGGTTTGGGCACCTTTGGTGAAATGACACGTGTTAATGGTTGATGGTTTTTTCTAGACAACTAGAAACAAACACAGCCTCTACATGGAGCATACAGTACATCATTATATATTGTTTATGCACATATGAGTTCAGACTAGCACAGATTGAGTTTTTCATTTATTTTCCCCAATAAGTGTTAAAGATTATACATTAAACTTCCAGGGAAGTTGATCCTTGTGAAGTTTAAGTGCATTAACAGCGATCAGTGATCAGAAGATAGTAAGTTCAACTCCTAGTTCTGCTAAGTTGCCGCAGTTGGGCCCTTGTGCAAGACCCTGAACTCTCAGTTGCTCTAGATGGTAGGCTACCATTGCAAGGATCCAAGTTTGAGTCCAACTGCAACCCCTACTTGGTGCCACAGTGGACTGGTGTCCCGTCCAGGGCAGTGTGTTCTCTGCAGATAATCCTCACTGACCAGGAATATATGTAGATGCACTTTTTGTGTCACATCAGTGGCTATGACTGGAGCAGGATTATATTGATACTAGTTAGTCCCACTCACACTGAGGTCAAATAGAGTGATCAGATAACCAGTTAAGGCGTGTCTTAACTTCAGCTCCAGAGTGTGGGAGGAAACTGGTGTACCAAAACTCCAGACAGAGTCCAAGGTTGGTATCAAACCAAGTATTTCTGGACCTTGTGCCAACTGGGGACTGCCTTCATTCCTGACCTGTCCTAAACAGACAATGTGTGGATAATTTTTAAACGAGAACAAACACATACTAGTGCACACCTTAAGATGTGTTTGCAGGAATAATGGGACAAAATAACACCTCAGTGCCAGAACGTCTTTTAAGTGCTGTGAGAAGGAATGGCAACATTACAAAGAGGTAAACTTTACAGTACTAACTTTTTTTGGATTGTGTTGCAGGCCTGAAATGCAGGAATGGATGTATATTAACAAATTAAGTTGACCATAGAAAAAAACTTAAAAGATCTTTGGTTCATATTTTCTGCACTGAAATTAAAGTCAAAGTAGCCTGAATGTAGGAACACTTTGCATTTTCCATACTGCCTGTTTGCTTGATTTGGTGTTGTGTAATGAATGGTCGAAAATGCAACTGTTACAAAAGAGCCTCTTCTTGTGAGTCGATACACGTTATTTAAAGGAATCGATTCATTCGGGTAGCTCGCATCACTGGTGCGCCTCCGAGCACCGAGCTCACAGCAGGCGCGCCCGGGAATCTGTAAGAAACCGATGAGGAGTGACGGCTGTCTGGTGCTCGTGGTTTGTCCGTCCTTTAAAATCAGACGTGACGCCGGTTTAAAGCGCGAGACCACGCTTCCGTTCAACGATTTGCATCCAGATCTGTAGAACTCAGAATAACGGACAGAAGGGCGGAGGAGAAAGACTTCGAGAAGGGGTTCGAGAAACGGACTGGACTCTGTCTCCCACTACACCGGATCCTCGAGCGGATACCGAAGGTCCATCATCCGCGTCGCGCCTCGGTGTAGAGATGGGCTTCCCGTAACCGGAGGTGGAGGGGAGAGGCGGAAAGGCGGGGGGTCGGGTTGGCAGAGCGAAGGAAGAGAGGGTAGACGAGAGGGCTGGAAAAATCGAACAAACGGAGACAAAAGCTCCATGGTGTGCGCCCACAGGAGGCATGAGGTGCTCGCGCTGTTCCCCGGGAGCGCGGTGCGCGGCCTGAGGTAGGACACGCCAGGAAGACTGGAAGGGAAGGAGCCGGGAGAATCATGGCCGCCTCGGTAGGGCCCCAGGGTGGCCCTCGGGCTCCTGCCGTACCGGCCGACATACCGGATCTGAGTCACCTGACGGAGGAGGAGAGGAAGATCATCCTGGCAGTGATGGTGCGCCAGAAAGAGGAAGAGGAGAAGGAGCAAGCCATGTTAAAGTAAGGCTGTATTCTTTTCTTTCACGCTCCCCACACGCCCATTCACGTGTGTGTGTGTGTGTGTGTGTGTGTGTGTGTGTGTGTGTGTGTGTGTGTGTGTGTGTGTGTGTGTGTGTGTGTGTGTGTGTGTGTGTGTGTGTGGTCTACAAGATACAGTAGCATCCGTAGTCTTCAAGCCCTGCACCTTCGTTTCACATCCTTCCAACGGTTGCATGTATGTATTATTTAAAAAAAAAAACAACCTTTCATGACTGCTCTTTTAAACCCTATGGGCTTCTCATTGGTAACTCTCGTTGTTGGAGCCATTTCTGATACCTGCCTTCCTAGCACCATCTGTTCATTAGCCTTAAGTGTTCCCCCAAATGGACAGACCAGAGACCTTTTAGGATGCTCATTGAACCTTTTTAGGACAAACTGCAGTAGGCAAGGGGGCTGGGATGAAAATGCCTCAGATTTGCCATCGGTGGACACATCATAGTGGACATCTTTAATGTGTTTATTCGTTGTGAGAATGAAAGGGTTACAGGTGTGGGGGATATGGGGCGTGACGCAGGGGGATTTCAGGATGAATCATACGCCATGTCCAAAACCACACCCTGCTCCCTATGTAGGGCACTATTTGGGGAGAGTTGATTTCTTATAAGACTCGTCTGGAAGCGTAATGTAGGCTTGTCAACGTTGGAAAGTCTGGTAATGAGGCTGCAGTAGGTTCGAGTACAAAGGGTGCAGACTAGCACACGACGAGCATCTGAATACATTTTGTAGGGGAGTAGGGAATAGGGAGTATGGTGCTATTTAGGAAAGGGCTATAGGCTGCGCCCTACGCTGCCATCGTAGATAGTATGGTACGAAATAGTATGCCTAAATAGTGCCTTTGAGCTGCTTTTGACGCTGCTTTGTGCGGAATTCCCTTTTACGTGTAGTCCTGGCCTTAACAGTACGGCTTCAATAGGACTTTGTATGAAATGTAGCTTTATTTGATAACCGTCACACAACTAGCCTACAAGCAAACCAGCCGTTATAAGGATACGTTGCGTTCAACCAGCAAACTAACCTACTTAATAGTATGCTAAAATATGTATCCCCTCCACTGTGATAAGACTTATTTCCATACTATGCAGTACGTTAGTATACGTTCATGAGCCGGGCACGAGCGGGGTGTGGTTGCATCTTTCAACCGTCAATCGTCTCAGGGCGATGCGCGCGCGAGACTGTCTCTCTCAGTTAGCCAGGCTGCTAACTGTAATAAAAGTCTCAATGGCGTTTGGTTCGATGAGTGAAAAAGCATTTGAAGCCTGACAGGGGCCGTTTCAATCTCCTTAACGCAGTCGTGACCGTGACGTTTTGTTTCGTCGTAAGCGAGATGGAAACCCATTGTGTAATTCTTCTCAGTGACGGAGGAGATTTATAACACTATGGGTCGACTGAGTCATAGCCACGCTTTATCACAACTTGGTGCCCTGATATTTTGCAGGCTAGGCTAGGAAGATGGCATTAACGCACATAATACTGTTCTAAGCAATGCAACCTTTATTTTACTAAGTATTCAAAGTTTGTTCCGTGCAGAGGTTGTGATAGAAATCTACTTACTTTATAATGAGACCTTAAGTCAAACCGATACTGCTAATATATCTTCCTCAAGTAATTGTATTTAAGTTACTACTTGAGAAAACTAAGAATACTCTCATGTAGTATGGTTTTAAACACTCACCGCCCACTTTAGTAGTTGCTAATACTAACTGACTAGTACTGAGATGGACCCCCTTATGCCTTCAGGACTGCCTTAATTCGTCATGGCATAGATTCAACAAGGTGCTGAAAACATTCCTTAGAGATTTTGGTCCCTATTAACTTGATAGCATCACACAGTTGCTAATCTGGCGACTGTGGAGGACATTTGAGTACTCATTGTCATGTTTAAGAAACCAGTTTGAGGAGATTTGTGCTTTGTGACATGGAGCGTTATCCTGCTGAAAGTAGCCATTGGAAGATGGTACACTGTGGTCATAAATGGATGGGCATGGTCAGCAACAATACTCGGGTTGTCTGTGGGGTTTAAATGATGCTCAGTTGGTATTAAGGTGCCCAAAGTGTTTCAACAAAATACCCCCATACCATTACACCACTGAATCGTTGATACAAAGCCGGACGGATCCATGCTTTCATGTTGTTTATGCCAAATTCTATAGTTGCAGCAGAAATCGAGACTCATCAGTCCAGGCAACATTTTTCCAATCTTCTGTTGTACAATTTTGGTGAGCCTGTGCGAAGTGTAGCCTCAGATGCCCTTTCTTCGCGTACAAGAGTGACGCCTCGTGGTCTTCTGCAGCTGTATCCGATCTTCTTCAAGGTTTGATGTGTTGTGTGTTCAGAGATGCTCATTTGCTGTTACAATCTGTTGTAACGAGTTGTTATTTGAGTTACTTTTACCTTTCTGTCAGCTCGAACCGATCTGGCCATTCTCCTCTGATCTCTGGCATTTCACCCAGAGAACTGCCAGTCACTGCATATTTTCTCTTTTGTGGACCATTCTCTGTGAACCTTAGAGATGGCTGTGTGTGAAAATCCCAGCAGATCAACAGTATTATTCAGAAATATTCAGAAAAGCCAGTCTTGCACCAACAACCATGCCACGTTCAAAATCATATAAATTACATTTCTTCCATATTCTGATGCTCGGTTTCAACAGCAGCTCATCTTGACCATGACTACATGCATTGAGCTGCTGCCATGCCACTCTGTCGGCTCAAACCAGTCTGGTCATTCTCCTTTGACCTTTCTTATCAACAAGGTGTTCCCATCCGCAGAACTGAGATCACTTTTTTTTTTTTCCCCATTCTGGTTATTGATGTGACGTGATTTAATGCAGTGCCCTCCCCCATCCTCTGCAACATTCCCTGATCAAGAAAAGTGATATTAAATAATGAAAAATACATAATAAAAATAAATATAAATACAGTATGTGCGCTGCTTATTTAGCCATGGGCTGTAATTTAGTGGTTTGGTGTTAGTGTAGCTTGACAGTTTAACTCATGATCTAATTACCAAGCCATTAAATGTAATTGACCTTATCCTGCTAATTAAATAATCTCTCTCTTTCCAAGTAAGTTGCTTTGTTGTGAAAATTGACAAAAACTGATCCTGGAGCATTTTCACTTTTAACCCCCGATGATATGAAAATAATTAGTAGAGCAGGGTTTGTGTTTGTTACTGAGAAACGAACATCTGGAAAAGAGAACTGAGTAAAGTCTTCTTACCTGTGTGTGAGAGAGAGGGAGACAAACACAGACCTTGGTTTGCTTGATAAGTCAATTGTGAGGAGATTCATAACACTCAAATGAATAGTTGGTTTCAAAAATCATAGCAAAAAGGTATGAACACCAGCTCTGGCCCTAACCATTCACAGCCCTCAATAGAAATCAATTTGTGTGCATTTGCAAGCTTAGGACCATTTGTTTTGGCACAGTGCTTCACTCTATAACCAGAACTTAATACTACTTTATACTATCAAAAGTAAATAGTGTATCAAAATGCTAGCACAGGTCACCATATGCTTTATTATAGGCATCATAATGTCTTGCTACAATTCTATTCAGGAAGTTAGTAGCCTATTTTGACATGACACATGTATTTTTAAATAGCATACTAAAAATAGTTTGTGTTTTTTTCCATTTCTTTTCAATATCATCTACATTAGGACATAAAGTGCTGAGAGACTGAATTAGCTCGTTTGTTATTAGTTCTGACATTATATGAGCTTGAGGCAATAACCGAGCCAGTATTGCTTGTAAGTGCAGTGGTGCACAAATCATAAATAAATTAGTTTGACCAGTGAACGAGTGAATGCTAAAATGTATTTGTCCACTCTTTTGTCGTGGTTGGGCAAAAAAAGGTTTTCTTATTACTGGTCCATCTGTAAAAACACCAAGAAGCCTGGAGATATATGCAATTATCTTTATATATAAAGTGTATATGTAATAATATGTTATTTATCGTATTGTTATTAGTAGAAGTAAAAGTATTTTATTATACTTTATTGTTGTAATGTCACCAGTTCTGCTGTCGGTTGTTGCACCGTTTGGCACTGGCAAGCAGAGTTAACAGCCTGTCTTGCTGGAGTATTGACACCTGGTAGAAATAAGACTTGCCATTGGTCATTGCGTTGTTTTTGGGATTCAAGAATTGGTTGCAAGCTGTAGGTATAGATGAAGGTTAAATTATGCGCAAAATCTGTGTAAATGAAAAGCAGCTGGACCGTGCCGTTTGCCATTAGGGAAATGTTTTCTGACAGATAAAATAGAAAATCACTGGTGACTTCATTATTAATAACCTATTATTCATTCATTCATTTTCATACCCATTTAATCCAATTCAGGGTCAACCCACAGAGACACGGACCACACATGCAGAGTCTGTTGTTGTTGTTATTATTATTATTATTATTATTATTTACTTTCTTCCCTTTTCAACCCCTCAGGGTTGTAGGGGCTTGCATAAGCATACCCTTGATGGACACCTTTCCCAAAGCTGGGTTGGGGGTAGGGATGATCCACCGAAGGTCGGCGGGCAACTGCTATACCAATAGGAAGCCTATTGTATGTGTATGTTATTTACTTTATATATAATATCTTATTTTTCCTGGTATTAGTAGAAGTATTTTATTATAGTTTATTGTTATAGTGTCACCAGCTCTGTCAGTTGACACACAATTTGGCACTGGCAAGCAGAGTTAAGTGGCTGGAATATTGACACCTTACCCCTATATCCTCAACAGCAAAACTGCTAAGTAATTCCACTCTCTACACTACATCTTGTCTTTCCTGTACATTTCATGTCCTTTGCATACGTGTGCAGTGATTTTTTCCATGTGTCTTGTCATCGCTCTTATTTGCTCCTGCCCTTTAGAGTGGAAACACTTATCTTCCTCTGAACAGTTGTCTTGGTGTACTGAGCTTTTTGTAGTTCTCGATCAGCTTTGTCCCTTTTTCTAAGCTTAGACTTTTGTCACTGATATTGAGCCAGTTTCCTTTCCTCCATAATTTAATGTTGATTGCAAGCTCTTCCTTTTGTCTTCGAATGTTTGAGTCCTCGTACTTCTTAGTTCATACTTCCTCTGGTGCTAGTTGTGGTCAAGCACACTTGTGATATTATTGTAGTACATTTAATTTGTAATACGTTCCAGTTTATTGCCACACTGTTGGGTTTTTATAGCAAATCACGGGCAGCTAACAGTATTTTATGTCTTTGGTGTGAACTTTTTATGACAACAAAAAGTTAAGTTCCCTTACAAATAACCTGCTTGTTCCAGTCATTCAAGTTACAGAAGTGAATTGTTCACCACTGGTGTAGTTTACAAGACTTGTTCAGTAGCCTTAGTGGTTATGGCGACCCAATGAGGTTTATTTTGAAGTGCAAAAAAATGCTGATGTTGGTGCTTAGTATAATGTCATGCAGTATGATTTTATGGAACTTTCATTCTTTGTTAGCCATCGTATGACTGGACTAATGTCTATTTAATACGTTGTCAAGCTGAGGGTGAGCTAGTTGGAATCGTTGAGAGAGAGGCACTAAGGGTGAAAAGTCTGCCTGTCTGGCCCTCTTCAAAGAGGTTGTAGGAAAGGTTCTGGATTAGAACTAGATTTGACCATATAAGATGTGCAATAAAGGTTGATCAGGGACCAATCACCAAGCTAAATTGATGATCTGAGGTTTATAAACTCTCAGGAAATCATACATTTTTGGACGTACCCTAATAGAGCTCGCCGGTTACGGAAAGAGTGTTTATGGTGACACCATGGAAACACTGAATCATGGAATGCTGGGAACGTTTTGGCCTTTCTATGCCTTTAATAGATACAGCTGAGAGCGTTGTGACCTTATGTAATGGTTCATTTTAAAGTCATTCCAAGGAATTATTTGCTCTGTTACTATCTTTCTGTCTCCCCCTATATGTGCATCCTCACCAGTAGTGGCCATTAGAGTAATTCCCTAATGTTTTTAACCACAAACCTGACCTCAAAAAGCTCAAACTGCTGACTAAGAATCCCTACAGTGGAGAAGATATCTCATCAGGTTAGGCTGGGCAGATGGAAAAACATCAGATCATCATTTCTCATCGATGTTATGTATCTTATTCAGAGACAGTTTCACGGTAAAAATGGTGGTTGAGTAAAGCTTTGGTTTGGAAATGGCTCACACTTGGAAGCCTGTCCTGAAATATTTAAAAATTCAGGTCCTACAGCTGCCTGTTCCCAATCTGAATCCAGCCTGTTTGTTTTCCTGCTTTTTTATGCTTGATTCTGTTCCAGTTGGTGTATTTTGTGTAACTTTACAAGGCACCACACATGTCCAGAGTCATAAGGGAAAAGGTGAATCAAGAAGTTATCAAGAACTTATTTTAAATCAATTTGGACAACATTTATTCTCAGTACACATATAGCACTGTGCAAAAGTCTTAGGCCACCATTAGATTAGATGTTCCATTTGTTTTAGTAATGGTATAGTGACCATGTATAATTATTTCTCAGTGTCTTTATTAGAATACATCCATAAAATACATTACACACCAGTTGCATTTGAGGGCTGTTGATCTGTATTTTGAAATCCATACATTAATTTAAAGACAAGCTTAAGCCAATGTGTGTGTGAGTTCTGGGGGTGGGGGTGTATCAGAAGGGGTCCCCATCGTATTCACTGCACGCCACTGGTAAATGGGTAGATGGAGAGATGATAGAAGGGTTGGGTGGATGTTAAGTGCGTCTGTCAAATGACAAATGTGGCTGTTTAAGAGGCTTATTTAGTATTTGGCAGCACGGAAGTTTAATGGTAAGACATTCTTCATTAGCCTCCTAGGATCTCTCTTTATACTTGTGAGTGAGAGTGAGGGTGTGGGTGGTTGAGTGCAAGGTCAGGGAAACCTCCATATGTTGGTCAGTGCAGCAGAGATAGCCGTCATTTCTAGGAAACTACTTTCCACTGGTCTATGTGTGTGCTGGTTTTTCCATCCCTGAGTGTTTAGAACTTCAGGATCGGCTGTGTTGTCTGTTACATATATATATATATATATATATATCATATATAGAGTGCAGGATACAACTGCTGCTGACTGGAGCTGAGCATCACATAATTCAGGTTAACAGTTTCTTGTCTGTGCTGAACCAAATGTGGATGTAATGTGCAAAACTGTACAAATTTCCATAGATATGAATTATAGTTATTTTGTAATACAGTAAGTTGAAAATGATTTAAATAAGTGCAAAATGAAAAACTGTGGCGGAATTTCAAGTTGCGTGTCGGCACGGTAGGTGAGTTCACATCTCTGGCTCTTAATGGAGGCGAGCAGAACATTGTTGTTTACTTGGTCTCAGTCATATTCAGGTTTTATCAAGTAGTGGTCGTGTTACCAACTGTCATGCTTGGACAGAAAGCGGGAGATGAACATTAGAAGCAGGTACAGAGCAGCGCTTAATTAAGAAACTGAAAAACACTGGAGAACTGAGTGCAATAACGAAACTAAGACCTGGGCATAAAGTCCACAAACAGTTCAAAAAGCACCAAACAGGAATGGCGTGATGAACACACGAGGAAGAGGGAAACCATAACAGCGCAAACGTAAGCAAAACATACTCGATTTGCGCAACACAAATTACATGCATGGCTTAAATAACCAAACTAATGAGACAGAAACTAAACGGCTGAAATAATTTAGGAAGTCAACGTAAAAAAAAAAGGTGATGCACCGTGCAGGGATGATGCGGTATTAGCGATGGAGGCTGGGAAGTGTAGTCCTGTAAGACTGTGGTCATAACACCAGCTGTAAATAGTACATACCTCCTTTTTTTGGAATTATTGCTCTATTTTAAACCCAGAATGTCTGGTAGTAAGCGTAAAAGCAGTGCTGATCTCTGTAAGAGGCAGCGAGCAATAACAACGGACACTAAAATGAAAGTAAGCGAGATCAGGTGTCGGAGGCTCACAAGCTGGATGCTTAGGCGAAATATGTTGGACATACGCACTTCTGGACATGCAAACCCACCCTCAGGACGGAACTGGTTTGTATCTAGGGGACCTATTGTATAGCGTTTACCCTCTGTATCCACAGGGACTGGTTCCAGGACAAAGACAGAGGGGCTACGTGGCTAATGCTTATTACCTGTAACTGCTTGGGTTAAGGTTCACCCCTTTAAGCCATTTGTATCTGAATTTTGATATTTTTTTAGTTCTGGTCCTCCCATTGTTCTCTGAGTGATGAGAGAATCCAGTCCTTCCAACAACCAGTCCATCTAAACAGTGCCAAGCCTCAATTTGTAGATGCAGGACTGTCTCTGTTAGACATGGATTTGCTTGCTAGAAAAAACCTTCTTTGTTCCCAACGCTTGGTGACAGCTCTTGGTAAAATCTCAGAGATTTTAAAGAGACAAGAGCCGGTACGAGACTAAAATAAAAATAAATCAGAGCACCGCTGAGCTGGGTGAAAAACAGGAGGTGATTCGACCAGTCATTTCCTCAGGGGAGCAGAAAAATCACCGATACGTCTGATGCGGATGGAATTAAATCACTGAGCAGTCTCTTTAAAAGAGGAAGTGACCTATGGACCCCATGTACGTTCAGCCCCATAAGGATAGGGCTTAAGACAGCTGATAGGGAAGGATGGTCAAACCAGCTATTGATTTGAATGAGCTTTTCATTGACTGCTGCTCTTTACAGTACAGTTTCATACAAATGTTGAGATCAGACATTTTAAAACAGATTTTGAGGATAAATGTCCACTCTGGATTTCAGGGGGGAGAAAACAAAGCTACAGGATAGCAGTTTGGCAGGGTGCTAACAGGGTTTCGATTTGAAAGCAGCACACCGGCAATAAAAGATGATAGCCAGAGAAAGTGTGAGCGAAGAGAGAGAGAGAAAGAGAGAGAGAGAGAGAGAGAGAGGGGGAGACAGGGAGTCCATTACAAAATGCACTTCAGTCTATAAATACATCAACAGCAAGCAAAGAACAACAACAGACTGTATCAACCATCAGACTTCAGGCAGCGACTATAGCTACCTGTCTGTTACATTTTACAATTACGTCATTTAGTAGATGCTGTTATCCAGAGCGACTTACAGTTGATACAATCTTACAGGCCAAGCAGTTGTGGGTCAAAGGTCTTGCTCAAGAGCCCAACAGTGGCAGCTTGGCAGAGGTGGGACCTTTGGGTCTGTAGTCCACTACCTTAACCACTTGGCCACCACAGTCCCCATTTAGCTGCTTGTAACATTTTAGGCAGGAGATATACTTTTTTACTTTTTAACTACGCAGGGCGTCGTGGCTTCCTCGCGTATCCTGCGTCCGTTTGATGCATCAGCTGTGTACGTCCTCAGAAATTACAGATGCAATACGGACATAAATGGTAGGGGCAGTGTAGGCACTCTGCAGCAACGAAAATAGCGGACATTTTCGATACATGCGAAAATTAATGGAAAAAGTTTGATACCATTGCATACGTGCACAGCGAAGAAAGGCAAGACAAACAGTTTTGTTCTTCAGCCATTGGATGCCTGAGCTGGTTAAGCAACTTTGTCAGTCATTGGTCCACTGACATCAATTTTCCACAAAATAATGCGGGATTGTTTATGCCTGTCCTCAAAAATGTCTCATATTTTATATGTTAAAGGTGTGTCCTCTACGTTGACGACGCAGCTGGTTGTTCATGCGAACGCGTGGTTAAACAGCGAGTATATCTCCGGCCTTACTCGCCTTGGCACTTTTCAACTTGGACCAAATAAGAATACACTTCAAATGAAGTAGTCATGTAGTGTGATAAAGTGTTAGACAGAACTGTCAAGCGGGGCACCCCTGGTCTGATTGCACTTCCACAGACAGCCGGCCAAGGTGCAACACAGGCAGGTCTTGGTGCCTCTGTAGCCAGACTGTAACCAGGACCCATGAAGGCAGGATCCTGAGCCGGGATGCAAGCCAGAGCAGCTCAGCGATGGAGCGCCAGCTCACAGTTCACTGTTGAACCACCTCGGTTCATATCCTGCCCCCAATGAGCTATGGTCTGATCCGGTAATAACCGTAGCTGTGTCCCATTTCAGGGGCTGCATCCTTCGAAGGACGCGGTCTACGCGGTTTATGAAGGCGTGTCCATCGTAGGCTGCGTAGAACGTGGTGAGGTCCAAACTGAAATGAGATGGTCTGCTCTACAGCAGATTCCAGTTTGGGTCACAGCACGCAATGCATCTTAGGATATGCTGGGTGGCGAAGGATACATCCGTTGGTTCCTTTGTTCCTATGGAAAGGAAGGGCGCATACGAAGGAGCCCTCGAAATGGGACAGCCTAGGTGCCTCGCCATCTACTCGGTCTTCAAATGCAGCCTCCGAAGGATGCAACCCCTGAAATGGGACGCAGCTCAGGACTGTCAGGATTCACTGGCATGTGCCAGGTGTTTTGCCTCTCCAGATTTTTAGCGCTCTTCGCAGCGGGGGCCGGGTCTGCGTGACGCCTTGTGCAGATCAGGGGTCGCGACTCTGATTTACCAGAAACTACTAGAAATAATTTGCTCACACTCTTTCCAGTCACATTGAGATCAGATTGGGTATTTTCTTCAGTTTGATTGAGCAGGTTAGCGTTTGAGCAGAGAGTTCATTTCGGGCAACGACCTGAACATAATGCAGCCATTAAACCGCGCATACCTGTACGTTTTTCTGTAATGAAGTAATGTAACGTATTACAGTTTAAATTGTTGGAACCGCATTACAGTTAGAGATTTAAAAAAAAAATTGTGTTACTCATGTTTCTGGGTGAAAATTATTCATTATTCACATAGCATTTACAACAAACCCACCAAGTGATGGGAGAAAGAAAAAGCTTTCTGAAGCTTTCAGATTTGTGCAAGTGCCTCTTCGCGGCAGGGGCCAGCTCTGAGTGACGTCTGGTGCAGACCAGGGCTGCCTTGGTGGCGCGACTCTGATTTACCAGAAACTACTAGAAATAATTTGCTTACACTCTTCCAGTCACATTAAGATCAGATTGCGTTTTGTCTTCTGTTCGGTTAAGCAGGTTAGCGTTTGAGCAGACAGTATACGATATGACAAGTGGAGTGGAGAACATGGCCATTTTTTCCATCTGTCTGATCTCATAATTGTTTAAGAAGCTCCCAACAAAAGAAAACTTTGCTTTTCTCTGAAGGACTAATATTAGTAATCAAGTGGGGTGTGTGTGTGTGTGTGTGTGTGTGTGTGTGTGTGTGTGTGTGTGTGTGAGAGAGAGAGAGAGAGAGAGAGAGAGAGAGAGAGAGAGAGAGAGAGAGAGAGAGAGAGAGTGTCTCGGGATTTCTGTATCGACTGGTGATCTCCAGAGGTCGTTTATCTTTCTGGTCACTTTACAGTTCTGTATATGCATCGCTATAATGCATCACTTCCTCATTCCTTTATCCTGGTTCTCTGAACAGTACTCATTTCCCTCCTGTTCACATCCACTCCTCCTACCGGGATAAGAATAGATGCTGTATTATGAAACTTGCTGATAAATATCTCACAGGTTCTCTTCCACCACGGCTTCTTTCTCTCCTTTCCATAAAGCAGAAAGCACAAAAAACATTTGGTCACCATCACTGTTAGGGAAGACGCTCCAAACAAACGTTGTTTCAAAATGTAATGGCAATTACTTTATTCATTACATCCTGGAAAAAAAGTAATCCCATTACTCTTTACTAACCCATATTAAATGATACCAACTACAAAGAAAAGTTCAGTGCTGTGCAAAAGACTTAGGCCACCATTAGATTAGACATACCGTTGTTTTTGCAATGGTGTAATGGCCATATGTAATTACTTCTCAGAATACAACAAGAAAATACAGGGAATTTGTATGCAGCATTAAACAACTGAAGAAAAAAAAAAGAAATAACGTCTTCTATGGGCTACAGCGGTAAATATTTAGTGACCTCACCTTACACTTTCTGATTAAGGACGTTTGGGTTGGCATCAAAAGTGGAAGCAGCTTGTTAGAATGATCCTGACATACAGTATGTACTTCTCTGAATGTGTTTGTGTTTTTTCCCTTCCCTTTGTTACACTGGGGAGAAGGAATGTGTAAACGACAATAGGACCGAGAGAAACCCGACCAATGCATTAGCCAGGAACCAGCTGGCAGGACAGAAATAGTTCCTCCTCTTCCATCACACCCTACAAAACCCTCCTCACTCCTCTCGCCATCCCTTCTATTCGCCGACCGTCTATCCGTTCTTCCATCTCCCCATCGATCTCCGGTGCCCTCTTATCTATCAGTGATAATTACCAGCCAGGCTGCGAGAGAGAGAGAGAGAGAATGCCCTGTTAGTGCTTGACAGAAATAAAGCAAGAGCATTACAGTGTGCTGTAAGGAATGGGGTTTCCTTAATCTGGGGCTGAATTCACATCACACATACAGTACTGTGAAAAAGTCTTAGGCCACCATTAAATTTACATTACATTTACATCATTTGGCAGATGCCCTTATCCAGAGCGACTTACAGTTGATACACTCATACAATCCAAGCAATTGTGGGTTAAGGGCCTTGCTCAAGGACCCAGCAGTGGCAGCTTGGCAGAGGTGAACCCTGGATCTTCTTGCCCATAGTCCAGTATCTTTACCGCTAGGCTACCACAGTCCCAGCAGCCAGATACTGCACATCTTCATCAGGATGCCAGATTAACCCTTCTCTAGTCCGAAGAAGCTTGACTAGGAATGGTCTTTTTGGAAAGAAACCACTTTTTTTGGAAGGGAAACTGCGCGAAAAGGTTAAGATATGCTAAAGCTCACAAAGACTGGAATGAAGCTCAGCGGAAAAGACGATTACATAGCGACAAATCCAAGTTTATAATTTTTGTTTCCAATCATCGGCAACATGAGGTATCCTCCTGAGCCCCAGGAAAACTAAAGTTTGATCATTTCAGTAATTTTGAAATAAAATAAGTCTATGAGAGAAAAAAACATGTCACAAGGATTTATTTTTTAAAAAACACTTTTTGTTTATTTTTTATCAAATTTCCTTTATAAGGGACAACGGGTGTAGTAATTTTCTAAAAACACTCAAAGTGCATCCCAGGTTTTCCATGCCTGGAAACTAAATGTCCCAAACTAAAATCTAAAAGACTAAAATCTAAAAGACTGAAATCCCAGAACTACACGGAGGGACCTGATAAATGACCTGCAGAGAGCTGGGACCAAAGTAACAAAGGCTACCATCAGTAACACACTATGCCGAGAGGGACTCAGATCCTGCAGTGCCAGGCGTGCCCCCCTGCTTAAGCCAGTACATGTCCAGGTCCTCTGAAGTTTGCCAGAGAGGGCATAATGGATATCCAGAGAGGATTGGAAGAATATCATAAGTCAGATGAAACCAAAATAGATTTTTTTGGTAAAAACTCAACTCGTCGTGTTTGGAGGAAGAAGAATGCTGAGCTGCATCCCAAGAACACCATACCTACTGTGAAGCATGGGGGTGGAAACATCATGCTTTGGGGCTGTTTGTCTGCAGAGGGGACAGGACGACTGATCCGTGTTAAGGGAAGAATGAACGGGGCCATGTATGGTGAGATTTTAAGCCAAAACCTCCTTCCATCAGTGAGAGCATTGAAGATGGAACATGGCTGGGTCTTCCAGCATGGCAAACTCAGCCCCATAGAAAATTTGTGGAGGGAGTTGAAAGTCCGTGTTGCCCCAAAACATCACTGCTCTAGAGGAGATCTGCATGGAGGAATGGGCCAAAATACCAGCTACAGTGTGTGCCAACCTGGTGAAGACTTACAGGAAATGTTAGACCTCTGTCATCGCCAGCAAAGGTTATGTTACAAAGTATTGATTTGAACTTTTGTTATTGACCAAATACCTATTTTCCACTGTAATTTACAATAAAATTTTTCAAAAATCCTACAATGTGATTTCCTGGATTTTTTTTTTTCATTATTTTCTCTCATAGTTGAAGTGTAGCTATGATGCAAATTACAGACCTCTCTCATCTTTCTAAGTAGGAGAACTTGCACAATCAGTGGCTGACTAAATACTTTTTTGCCCCACTGTATATCAAGACTCTGACCACTTCACTGGAAAGCCGTTGGAGCTCAACCTGAGCCAACGATTTAAGATCTTAACGCTTCCGGTCTGGAGAGGCTACAGCTAACCTTGGTGTTGCTGATACTGTGGTGTCGGTTTGAAATTATTTAGTCATTATTTAGTCATATCTATATATTATAGCAAATCTCTGTCTGACACAGAAAATCAAAACTGTACCCGGAGCAGTTCGATGGGTTTATTTTTTCTCTAAGCTGTCACTCTGACTTTGTCAGTCGTCTCCTTTCCCTCAACTGCTGAAACGAAACACAGTCTCATTTTACAAGTGGAAAAGTGCTGCTGGAGCGTTGTTTCCATGACGACTGTTTCCTGGCTGTCTTGCTACGGTGACAGTTCCCATGGCGAGACGGCTGACCCTCGAACTCTTTCTAATCTCCGCTTCTACATGACCACACCAACTCAGTGGTCAATGAAGAGCTAGTTTTGTTTGTTGTGGCTGCTGTTGCTGCTGTGGTAGCCAGGGAACCCTGAATGTCCAGATATCTTCTTATCAGATGTGGAATTTCCCAATTCTTCTATAAAATTGGTAAACAGTTGCAGGTAATTCCCCACTCTGGAGTTAACTGCCCTCCCAGCTGCATCCTTCATAGGTCAGCATTGGGCAGTGTTTTAACAAGCAGTGGCATGATACATTTATCAGCTAAAATTTTATGTGACTTAATTATTACAACCCCTGGCAAAAAGTATGGAATCACCAGTCTTGGATGAGCACTCATTCAGACATTTCATTCTGTAAAACAAACTCAGATCAAAAACATGATACAATAATAAGGTCATTCCAAAGTGCAACTTGTTGGCTTTCAGGAACATCAAAGAAATGAAGAGAAAACATTGTGGAAGTCAGTGAATGTCTTTTATTGACCCAAGCCCAGGAAAAAATATGGAATTCACTCAATCCTGAGGAAAAAAGTATGGAACAATCAAAACAGATAAACAAAGACCATTCCAATAACAATCACATTATTTATTTGCACCACCTTGGCCTTTATAACGGCTTTCAGTCTCTGAGGCATGGACTTGATGAGTGGAAACAAACCGTATTCTGCCTTCATTTGGAGCCAACCTCTCTTTGATAGCAGTTTGCCATCAGCTTTGCAGGTCGGACCTTCTTGGTGGCTGGACCATTTTTTTCATTTCCACCACAAGGTTTTCAATTGGGTGGAGAATCTGGACTATTTGCAGGCCATGACATCGACTGAATGTGTTCCTTTCTCCAATGAATGCCTTCACTGTTTTTGTGCCCTATGGCCACGATGTCATTGTCAATCTTGGAAACTTATTTCATCACCTCCAAACATTCTGTTCAACTGATGGATGATAAAACTGTCCAAAAATCTCAATGTAAATTGTGTAAACTTGTGCATCGATAGAATAAAAACCACAGTCATCTCCCCAGTGCCTTGCCTGATGCAGCCCCCGATATCATCAGGACTGTGAAATTTGGTTTGTTTTTCTCATGCAGGCTCTTCATAAATCTCACTCTGAACGGCACCAAACAAAAGTTCCAGCATCATCACCTTGTCCAATGCAGAGTCTTGACTCATCACTGAGATAAACTTTCTCCAGTCATCCACAGTCCATGATTGCCTCTCCTTAGACCCTTGCAAGTCTTGTTCTTTTTTTAATGTTTAGGTGGTCCATGTGGGTTTTTTTCTTTTGTCGCTTTCCTGTATGGAATCCATTTCCTTTAGGGCGCTTCTAAACTGTTTTCGGTCACATACATGGCTCCAGCTTTCCTCCCAGTTATCTTTCATCTGTGTAGTTGTACTTTTTCCAGTTTTCAAGACAAATGCCCTTAAACGTTGTTTGCTTGAACGCTTTGATGTCTTCCGTGGTCTAACCAGTAACGCTTGGCTTTAAAACAACCATTCATGCTGTTTGTATTGGTCCATATCTTGGTACAGCTGCTGTGACCAGCCACATCTTTAGCAACCATGCGGGAAAGTTTTCCTTCTCAAGAAGTTCAATCACAATCCTCTCTTTTTGTTTCAAGAGACATTTCTCTTGTTGGATCCATGGTTCTTTTGCCACTCCACTTCGCCAGCAGCACAGCAGCCCTCCAAGGTGTCATTACTGCAGGTGTTTTTTAAACGCAGACTAACGAGCAGATCTACTCTGAGTCATGTGGTCCATTAAGGGGAAAGGAAATTGACTGGGGTGTGTCCTTATTTCTACCTCCAATTTGAGTGATTCCATCCTTTTTTTCCTCAGAATTGAGGATTCCATATTTTTTTTGCCCTGTGCTTGGTCAATAAAAGTACATTCACTGAACTTCCACATGTTTTTCTCTTCATTTCTTTGAGTGTTCCTGAAAGCCAACAAGTGGCACTTTGGAATGACCTTATTATTGTATCATGTTTTTGATCTGAGTTTGTTTTACAGAATGAAATGTCTGAATGAGTGCTCATCCAAGACTGGTGATTCCATACTTTTTGCCAGGGGTTGTATAAGTCAGTAAACACAGGCAGACTGGTTAAAAGAGTATGCTTTGCATGCAAAAGTCTTAGGCCACCATTAGGTTTCTTGTTTTAGGATTGCTATAATGAAGAAATAAGACATACTGTCAATGATTGCACCGAAAATGGATTCGTCACTCCATAGTTCTTTTTTTCACTGATCTTCATTCCAATATTTGTGAGCTTTAGCATTTTTGCCTTTTCACCCTGTTCTCGTTCCTAAAAGGTGATTTCTTGGCTTCTCTCCTTCCAAATAGAGCATTCCAGATCAAACGTCTTCGGAACAATTTGTCATGGTACTTGGCGCACTTGCTTAAACTTTGAGCCACGTGACTCGTTTCAGCCAAAACTTGATTCACGATTCATGATTCAGTACACAGTGATTCAGATTCACAATTGCCCTCGCTTAGTGCATATACTGTGTATATTGTGTTTTTCTTATGTTTTTCATCTACAGCATTGTTCTCTTAGTGCATTCTCCAACTCCATGGGGCCTAAAAAGGTTAATTATAAGAGAAAACCAAAAGTGAAAAATGAACTGAATGCTCCAGAGCACAGGCTGCAGTTAGCATTAACAACTATGCCAGCGCCCAGAGTTCACCAATAGAGTTTTTGCTTTTACTTTCAATCCAGGTTAGTAGGTTAATGTAAGTGTTAGTGTTTAATATATGATACAGTACAGACTATATTAATCTCATCGGTTCATGATCCATTTATGTTATGATGGATTTGTTGAACATATCCCATCATAAATCAGGAGCTCCTGTACAAAAACTCCATTAAAGTATATAATGCCTTATACAGTGTGGATTTTCTGGGGATCTGGAACAGATCGATTCAATTTACATTATTCCTTATGGGTAAAAATTGCTCTGTTCTGTCATTTTTGGTTCTCGACAAGCCTTCCGGAACGAATTAATGACGAGAACCGAGGTACCACTATAAATTTGACTTTGACTTAAACCGTGCCAGTGTCAGTAAAATGACTGCGCAAGACAGCGTACAGTGTACGTCTGAGATCTCCATTCTCAGTGCGAGTGGTCAGCTCATCCTCATTTTGTGCTTATTTTGTGCTCTTAGGCATCCTCTCCAGCCCCACACCCTGACGTTCTACGTCATAGTCGAGCCCCCTCCGAGTAACACCGTCCTTTAGGCCAAAACTGCCACAAGTCACTTCCAGGCTCCAGCTACCTGGGGCTGCAGTCTGCTGCCTCTTCCCACAGGAGACGCCTCAAATAGAAAGAGATTGCATGCAAGGACTAGTTAAGGAGACGGGTGTGGGCAGAAATTGTTCCGGCAGCGATCCTCTGTGGAATTTTGATTTACATTTGTATACGTCAGCCTTCTGGGATATGTAGCAGGTCACCAGAGGATATGGCAGTGCACTACAAAAGGAGGTAACTCTTCAAATTTGACTTGCTGTTGGGTTCCTGAGTGTTTGTGCATCGGGGATGCGATATGTCTACACTTAAAGGAGGTTTGGGTTAGCGTTGGGATAAAATGTAGACGTTCAGGTGATATGGTGGTCTAATACGCTAGCCCACCACCACAGGGACTCTGGTTCAAGTCACCAGTGGTTTTGCCCCTGCTTATTCTGCTCAAGGTCATAGCGGGTGGAGGCTTGTACAGCCAGGTGTGTACCCAGTCCAACATAGGGATGGATAGGCTCTGTAACAGGGGCACCTCTGGTCTGGGGTGGGCTCTGTAACTCATAACACGTGGAGCCCCCAGCGAGACGGTACCCCGGTACCAGCTCCCTCTATCCTTCATGACCCAGACCTTCTTGGTCCCTTCTCTGTGCCAACGGGTGCCAGGCTCCTGTTCGGTGCCCCTAGCCCCATGGTCTCTCAGGTGCCAGATCTCCTTAGTGATTAAGGGACTGTGGTAGCCTAGCGGTTAAGGTACTGGACTCTGGACCAGAAGGTCCAGGGTTCAAATCCCATCTCTGCCAAGCTGCCACTGTTGTGTCCTTGAGCAAGACCCTTAACCCACAACTGCTTGGATTGTAAGACTGTACCAATTGTAAGTCGCTCTGGATAAGGGTGTCTGCTAAATGCTGTAAATGTAAATGTAAGAATACTTCAGAAATCTTTTTTTGCATTGGCGTGCCACTCCATATCCCATCTATGCCTTAGCCTAACATATTCCCACTTCTGAAAATTATGGATCATACCACAAGTCACACGATCAATAGGAAGCTGGATCATCTGGACCATGGGAAGACCAAAATAAGTTCTCTCCTATTTTTGGTGTATATTTGATGATATTGAAACTATCTCAACTTACTATCCTGTTACTGAAAGTATTTTTAGATGCTATTTGTTTATTGTAAAAATACAAGTTTATGGTAAATCATTTGGTAAAACTCAGTCCTGTTACTCTCATAAAGAATACCAGGGGAAACCATGTAAAAATAGAATAAAGTTACCTGAGAAAGTTACCTACAGAAAATGAAGTTTAATTTTTAAGAGTTACAACAAGCAAATGTCATATCCAGTCTGATATAATCTGATATATCCAGGCCAGTATGTGCTGCTGGACCAAAACTGTCCTCTAAAAGTCCTTTTAAGGACGTTTGCCTCTTTACTTGGTCATTAGATGTGTTTGCTCAGATGCGTCTCTTCACGGTTGAGGAGCACAGTGGTGTCACTCCTGTGAGAAACTCTCCCTATAATGTGGTCTGGTTTGTTTTTAATCACACATGCTTCCTGGGTGATTCGTGAACAGCTTCTTTCCTTCTCAGCTAAAGTTGCAGCAGACTTTGGTGTAACCTTTGCAGTTTGTTCGTACCGAGTTGTTGTTTGGCTTCGGAGTTTTAATTGCTGGCAGCCTGTGACGGAACTACCGAGAGCTAAAGAAGCGCTTAGGATGGATGGTGGATTGGAAGACATAGAATAATGAGTGGAACGTTTTGAGATAGACACACGCTATCAACAACGTGACCATTAGTGCTTTATTAGCATTCAGGTGCTGCCTGGTTGACTGAATAGTTAATGGCAGTCTTTCTCTTTCTCTCTCCTAATCAGGACGCTCCATCAGCAGTTCGAGAGCTATAAGGAGCAGGTAAGGCGGATCGGGGTGGAGAACAAGCGGCAGCAGGCCACCCATAAGGACGACGCCCCGACCTGCGGGATCTGCCACAAGACCAAGTTCGCAGACGGCTGCGGGCATCTCTGCTCCTACTGCCAGACCAAGTTCTGTGCCCGCTGTGGTGGGAGGGTGTCTCTACGCTCCAACAATGTGAGGAACAGCCAGTAGAGCTTCCTTTCCCTGTTCAACCTCTCCCTCGTGCTGTCACTCCATCCATCTGTCTATCCTTCCATGAGTTCTCCACCCATTTTGTTCCTTCGTTTGTTCTGTCGCTACCTCGCTCAGTCGTGTCCTGCTTGCTCGTCTTGATCCTTGGCCAACATGGTGGATGATGTTCATATGGGATTAAAAGTGGAGAATGGCGACGTTGAGGAGTTTAAAAGCCAGCTAAGTGTAGTTAGCTTGATCATTTCTCACGAAGAAGCAACCAGTAGCTACAGACTCTTATTCTCATATTCACATATACAGTGGTACCTGGGTTCTAAACCACCTCGGAACTCATCGAATTCAGTTCTCGACGGATTTTAACTAGGAAAATGTGTCTCAGTTCTCGTCTTGCTCGGTGCTCAGCACACTGGCTTAAACTTGTATGAGGCGATCCGCACAACTCATTCCAGCTGAGACTTGATTCACGATTTATGATTCACGATTCAGTGATTCTGAATCATAATAGTACTGTATTCTTAGAACAAATATGTCTCCATGGGTCCTAAAAACATTAGTTTATAAGAGCCAACTGAAAGCAAAACAGGAACTGAATGCTGAAGTTAGCTTAGCAGCTACGCTAGCACCCCGAGTTCATCAATAGACTAAGTGTTTTGCTTTTACTTTTCACTTTTCACAGTTCCTGCCAATACTAACCAATTTAGGACCCATCAGGAATGATTTGCACTAAGAATGCAGTACTGTAGGTGTGAAAATAAAGAAAAACACGATAAACACAGCAGAGATCTTCACTGAGGAAGAGCTATTGTGAATCTGAATCACTGAATCACTGTGTACTGAATCATGAATCAGCTTTCGGCTGAAACTTGACGCACGAGTACCGAGCAAACGATGAGAACTGAGAGAAATTCGTCTAGTGAAAATGCCTTGAGAACCGAATTCGACGAGTCTCGAGGTGGTAGAGAACCGAGGAACCGCTGTATTTGTGTCAGAAATGCGTGTATTTTAATTATATGTATCTGACTTTTAATTACTTTTTTTTTGGCCACCACCAACCCCCCTCTTTGGAGGACCTAAATGCTTTATTTTTAAAAGTACATATTTTAATGAACTTGATATATATGGTGGCGTAATTCATTTTTGTGTTTTGAACTTGTGAGGTGGAGAAATGTGCTGCTGAAAAAAACTAAAACCATTTCAAAATGACAACTTTCAGATTTTACAAATACAGACCCCTGAAGTCATGTCTTCCCAGGAAAGTAAACTACAATAGAGTGAGCAGATAGAGAACTTACTGGTTTAAATTCATATTTCAATTCAAATTTAAATCCAAATTTCTTAAACGTCACATAAATATAATTCAAACGCACACATTTCAGATTCAAATACTTATGCCAGCTTTTCAGCTCCATTTTATCTGAGCAGTTTTGTGCCAGTCCAAAGACACCCACCACCACATATACTGTATATAAGAACAGCTGCTCCTGCAGAATCTTGTAGGCAGATACTGGGCAGCACTTTTCCCTTAGAGGCCATTAAACATAGATTTTTCCTTCACACCAGTAATGTGTTGATTGGCTTGAGTTCCTGCAGCATGGTATGGGGCGGATTATTTTAGGCACAGTCCTCACGTTACTTACCTGAGAATATATTCTCGTCTTTGGGCATGCTGAGTGGCAATCTGCCCCGGTTCTGTCCTGTGTGGTCACATGCTGAATCATGTCATGTTCAATGACAAATGATGAGTGAAATAACTGTGGCCTCTCTGCTTATATACATGTGGAAGATACTGTGTTAATCCAGTCCTTTTTTAAGGGGGTTATTTACCCATGGTCTGGACTGTCAGTTTGATATATGAATTCATATTTTTTCACTAATATTTAATAAGTTATTCTGTTCCCCATATCTTTACTGAAATTACAATAGCAGTAACTAAAGTAGCTTTATTTACTTAGTATATAATAAAATGAATTAAATACTTTTTAATGTATATTTTGCTGCCTATGTTCAAGGTACTACCATATGAATTACCATCATATGAAATGAAATGTAGTTATGAATGAACACTATCTAAATTGAGAGACAGTTGGGTAACACAAGCAGCGTAGGGGTGTGTCTGAAATGAATTGGATCCCGACCCTGAAAAAAATCTGAATTTGAATGGCCTTCCAGAACCAATTATGTTCATATTCTGAGGTTCCACTGTAAATATTAAGTAAAGGACAATTGCCCCAGCAGTTGAGGTTTCTATTTTGAGCATTGCCAAGCTCTCACGTTTGGGTTTTGTCGGGACGTATCCCTATCCCAAATCAGGGAGCACCTGTACAATACAGCTCCATTAATGCATATAATGCCTTATACAGTGTGGATTTTCTGGGGGTCTGGAACGGATTCATTCAATTTACATTATTTCTTATGGGATAAAATACATTTACAGCATTTAGCCGACGCCCTTACCCAGAGCGATTTACAATTGGTACAATCTTACAATCCAGGCAATTGTGGGTTAAGGGTCTTGCTCAAGGACCCAACAGTGGTGGGATTTGAACCCTGGATGTTCTGGTCTAGAGTCCAGTATCTTAACCATTAGGCTACCACAGTCCCGCAAAATAGCTTGGTATTCGTCGTTTTTGGTACTTGACAAGCCATCTTGACTGAATGAACAATGAGAACTGAGGTAAACGTGTTAAGAAATCCAGTTCTGAAAGTATACACATTAGGAACACCCATACCTAGTACAAAATCGTTATCGTGCAATTCTCCGGTTCTCCTATAGGAGGCATGGCAGATACAATAATTCTTCTTTTGGCGGATAAACTGGTGCCCTAGGTGCCGTGCAAGGCAGGCAACAGCTTGATTAATATGAAAAAACAACTTAATAATCATTACTTAACCATGATTATTTTTTTCTCACACAGACCCTTAATATGATGGTAATATCTAACTCGGGCTGACTTAACCCAGAGGAGACTCAAGTTATCAAGTTAGACTGCTGAAACAAGAGCTTAACAAATAACTATGATCTACTACACAGATACTGTGTACTGCCCTAAAGTCTTAGGCCACCATTCGACTTGTTGTTTTAGCATTGCAATAATGACCATATATAACATATTGTTGATGATTGGACCCAAAAATTTAAATCTTGGATTCCTCACTCCATTATAGTCTTTGCCACTGATCTTCATTCTACCCGGTTCCCCTTCCAAACTGTGGTTTCTTGGCTGCTACCCTTCCAAAAAGACCATTCCTGTTCAAGCTTCTTCAGACTGTAGAAGGGTCACCGTGACATCCTGATTGCATACAAATGTCCTGTATTTTCTGGTTGTATTCCAATAAAGAGATGGAGAAATACTTATATACGGTCATTATACCTTTGCTAAAACAATGGTAAATCTAATCCAATGGTGGCCTGAGACTTTTGCACAGTACAAGGAGCACCAGAAACAAATAGTACAAGGATAAGCGAGCTTGTTCGTTGCCATTTTTGCCATGTATTACATACATACATGTGTCGACTCTGACGCCCCATGTGTCATCATGTTACCTGGTACGTCTTGATGCCTTAGTGCCAAATGTACTCCACTGCAAGATGCTTTCATTTAAGACACAGCCCAGTGTCAATCTGACTGATTTTTGAGTACATCCGAAGACTAACACTTACTTCCTTTTTTCTTTCTCTTGTCCCCACCTTTCCCTCTCATTCCCTCTCTCCTTCCTCACTCTGCCCCTCCTCTCTCACATGTGCGATGTCTCCATTTCTCACCATTTATTTTCGATTTCCAATTTTGCGCTCTCCTCACTTCCCGACCGCCCTCCCTTTTCCTCACCTCCTGCCTGTCTTTCACTTCTCTCTGCTTCCTGGACTGCATGGCTCAAGGAGGATAAAGTGGTTAGCAATTTTTTTTTTCTGTTTCTCTCTGCTTGTGTGATAATGTCATTATTGTGACTATGAAAAGTGTGTGTGTGTGTGTGTGTGTGTTTTCACAAGCTCAATCCTTAATGTTACCGGACTACCACCTACATTCATTTATGACTAATTTTCCTCCCATTGTCTCTTGCTCCTGCAAAGTGTCTCATAGGGAAGGACAGGGTAAGGCATTCTGGGTATTGTAGTTTTTTGCATGAGCCATTTCTAAAGATCTCCTCCCTCGCTACAATCAGCTGACCGAGTGCCCCTTCCTCTCCTCGTGGCTGTTGCCATAGGGAGAGGTTGACGGGCACAGGGTGGCATCCTGATTGGTCCGAGTATTAATGTGGTACTTCAGTTGAATGGGGACTGAAAAAGAGTCACTATTTTAAAAGCGAGCCATAAAACGCATGCTGTTAATAGAAGTCTCATTCAAATAAAGTGCCAGTAATTAACATGCATGTTTGCAGCACTTGCCTGTGCCCTGGGACTGCAACGGGCATGGCATGGGGTCAAGGGGTCAGGCATCACTGGGGTAGAAAGTCTCCACATTTCCTTTCGCTGGCAGTACCAGCGATCCATGATTTACCCTGCAGTTTACCCTGCAATCCAATGGGCACTTGCGACTCTTTCTGTGCACTTGTGTTGTTGGGAATGTGATTTTCTTTGCGTCTTATCAAGTGTGTGTTTTTTGGTTGTAAGTCTGTGTGTGTTCTGTGTGTCCAGTAAAATGACATTTCTGAGTACCCGTGAATCATTGAGCCAAGATTTTTCCTATGCATTTTTTGTGTGATGGTGTGATGGAGTGAGTGTGTGATACCCTGTGATGGACTGGTACCTCATTCCAGGGTGTATTCCTGCCTCATGCCAGTGTTCCTTTACCCCAGTATAACTCTATATCTTAACTTAACAATGAAATTATGGATGATGAAGAAGGCGTGCAGCCATCTGGGTGGCAAAGAGCAGAGTAATCAGCGGCTCGGATGAATCAGCAAACAGCAAGAGGATTCAGAGCATACAGTGGTGCTTGAAAGTTTGTGCACCATTTAGAATGTTCTGTATTTCTGCCTAAATATGACCTAAAACATCAAGAGAACCCAGTTAAACAAATTAGACAAAAATATTATACTTGTTCATTTATTTATTTATAAAATGATCCAATATTACATATTAGTGAGTGGCAAAAGTATGTGACCCTCTAGGATTAGCAGATAATTTGAAGGTGAAATTAGAGTCAGGTGTTTTCAATCAATAGGATAACAATCAGGTGTGAGTCGGCACCCTGTTTTATTTAAAGAACAGGGATCTATCAAAGTCTCTGCTCTTCACAACACACGTTTGTGGAAGTGTATCATGGCCCAAACAAAGGAGATTTCTGAGGACCTCAGAGAAAGAGTTGTTGATGCTCATCAGGCTGGAAAAGGTTTTACAAAAAACCATCTCTAAAGAGTTTGGACTCCACCAATCCACAGTCAGGACAGATTGTGTACAAAATGGAGGAAATTCAAGACCATTGTTACCCTCCCCAGGAAGTGGTCGACCAACAAAGATCACTCCAAGAGCAAGGTGTGTAATAGTTGGTTGAGGTCACAACATGGACCCCAGGGTAACTTCTAAGCAAACTGAAGGCCTCTCTCACATTGGCTAATGTTTAATGTTCATGAGTCCACCATCAGAAGAACACTGAACAAACAATGGTGGTGTGCATGGCAGGGCTGCAAGGAGAAAAGCCACTGCTCTCCAAAAGAACATGGCTGCTCGTCTGCAGTTTGCTAAAGATCACGTGGACGAGCCAGAAGGCTATTGAAAGAATTTTTTGTGGACGGATGAGACCAAAATAGAACTTTTGGTTTTAACAGAAAAGCGTTATGTTTGGAGAAAGGAAAGCACTGCTTTCCAGCATAAGAACCTTATCCCATCTGTGAAACATGGTGGGTGGTAGTATCATGGTTTGGGCCTGTTTTGCTGCATCTCTGGGCAGGATGGCTTGCCATCGTTTGATGCAACAATGAATTCTGAATGATATCAAGAGAATTCTAAAGGAAAATGTCAGGGACATCTGTCCATGAAACTGAATCTCAAGAGAAGGGTGGGTCATGCAGCAAGACAAACGACCCTAAGCACACAAGTCGTTCTACCAAAGAATGGTTACAGAATAATAAAGTTTCATGTTTTGGAATGGCCAAGTCAAAGTCCTGACCTTAATCCAATGGAAATGTTGTGGAAGGACCTGAAGTGAGCAGCTAATGTGAGGAAACCCACCAACATCCCAGAGCTGAAGCTGTTCTGTACGGAGGAATGGGCTAAAATTCCTCCAAGCCGGTGTGCAGGACTGATCAACAGCTACAGGAAACGTTTAGCTGCAGTTATTTCTTGGGGGGGGGAATCTGAAAATCTGATGATGTTTTAGGCCATATTTATGCAGAAATATAGAAAATTCTAAAGGGTTCACAAACTTTCAAGCACCACTGTAGCAGGGTGTGTCAGGGTTCAGTGAGATGAACCAGCGTGCAGGGAGATGGAGCAGCATTTAGGGAGATGAACCAGCGTGTAGAGAGAGAATACTTTGCTAGGTATAGTGCGTAATATTTTCTTCATATTACGTACAGTCTGGACATTAAGCAGCATATATCTGTATTTCATGTTAAATCAGATGGTGTGTTAACTGTCTTTTTCATAAGAGGTTTTCCTGCACAGTTTCAGCAGATCCCCAATAAAAATGTTTAGACACACACACACACACACACACACACACACACACACACACACACACACACACACACACACACACACAAACACACACAGTCTGAACCCACCACACATCCATGAATCAGCATCTTTTCGTCATAATTACTCCCAGACTTGCAAATTACAACATATAACTGTGTGTGTGTGTGTGTGTTGTGTTTGTGTGTGTTGTGTTTGTGTGTTTGTGTGTGCATGTCTCAGGAGTATGATTCAGTACTTGAGTGTCAGCAGATCTGTCAGACTCTGGTAAGGAGGTAGCCTTTTTCGATCTGGCTTATTTCCTCAGTGAGTCACAAGCTTTGGACCTTCTCTGGAGATCTTTAGTTTAGATCTCTCTCTCTCTCTCTCTCTCTCTCTCTCTCTCTCTCTCTCTCTCTCTC
The DNA here is from genome assembly GCA_025084515.1 of Ancistrus triradiatus. NCBI lineage: Eukaryota > Metazoa > Chordata > Actinopteri > Siluriformes > Loricariidae > Ancistrus > Ancistrus triradiatus. The sequence goes on along the minus strand of JAJAGP010000483.1, from coordinate 241,631 downwards.
TCTCTCTGCGCCTCTCTCTCTCTCTCTCCTCTCTCATCTCTCGTCTCTCTCTGCTCTCCTCTCTCTCTCTCTCTCTCTCTCTCCTCTCTCTCCTCTTCTCTCTCCTCTCCCCTCTCTCTCACTCTCATCTCTCTTACCTCCTCCTCCTCCTCCTTTTTTTATCTCTCTCTCTCTCTCTCTCTCTCTCTCTCTCTCTCTCTCTCTCTCTCTCTCTCTCTCTCTCTCTCTCTCTCTCTCTCTCTCTCTCTCTCTCTCTCTCTCTCTCTGGCCCTCTGGTACTCTCTCATCTCTGCTCCCTCTTTCTCTCTTGTTCTTTCTCATTCCTATGTTGTCTTTCCCTTTCTCAGTCTCTCTCTTTCTCTTCTCTATCTGGTACTTTTTCATGTGTCTCTCATCTCTTTTTTGCTCTAGTTCTCTCTCTTTCTTCCTTCCTCTGTCCCTTTCTCTTTTTGGTTTCTCTTGTTCCTCTTTTATCTCTTTCAAATTCATCTTTCCTGCTGGTCTTTCTCTGGTTCTTCCCCATCCCTCTTTATCTCTCTTTCTTCCCTGTTCATCCTCTTTCTGTCTCTCTCTGGTTCATCATCATTCCTCTCTCTCTCTCTCTCTCTCTCTCTCTGCTGTAGTTTTTGCTTTTTTCTCTCTGGTTCTTTGTCATTTCTCCTCTATGTCTTTGTACTCTAGTTCTCCCTCTTTCTTCCGTTCTCTGTCCTTTGTTTCTTTTTTTTTTTTTTATCTCTTCCTGGTTCTCCCTCATCCTTGCTGTTGCTCTCCTTTCTATATGCTTCTCTGTCTCTCTCTGGTTCTCCCCCATTCTTTCTATCTTTATTTCTCCCCTGTTCATACTCTTTCTCTCTTCTCATATCTCTCTCCCTCTCTCTCTCTCTCTCTCTGGTTCTCCCTCATTCTTCCTCTCTCCGTCTTGTTCTTGCTCTGGTTTCTCACACATCCTCTTCTCTCTCCATCTCCTCTTTGGTTACCATGGAGAACTGTATTCTGCTAGGCAGGGGGAGGCTGGCACACAGGGAACAGAAGAGCGCACATTCACACTCGTGCCACACACACACACACACACACACACACACACACACTCAGCTCATACACAGATGTAAGCACTGTATCAACACCTGCAGTCTACACAGTTTTTTTTAAATGCCGGATCTGAAATGTTTGCTGAAGTAACAAACAAATAGCTGTTCTACAATCTTGTGCAAAAGTTTGGGCTCAAATAAAATGGTTTGCTGATTTTCTAATGAAAAGTACTTAATCCCTGCAGGATACCAATTTAAACACGATAATCTTTCTATATTTCTGCAAATAATAAGCGTACTGGAAACTAATTAAAAATAAAGTATGGTACTGTGCAAAAGTCTTAGCCCACCATTAGATGTGTTGTTTCAGCAATGGTATAATGACCCTACATGATATATTGATTTGTATTCGTCACTCCATAATCCTCTTTTACATTGATCTTCATTCTAATCTTTAGCATATCAACCTGTTCCCATTCTAAAAGTGGCTTCTTGGCTGCCACACTTCCAAAAAGACCATTTCTGATCTTCGGCTGTGGAAGGGTCAACTTGGCATCCTGATGAAGCTGCCGGAAGCTGCTGTTGCTCAAGTGTAAGGGGAGGAAGCACTAAATACTTACCACTGTAGCCTATAGAAACTGTTTATTCAGATTTTTTTAAGTGCTGTGTACAAATTTCTGTATTTTCTGGTTGTGTTCAAAGTTAGAGACTGAAAAATAATTACATATGATCATTAAACCATTGCCAAAACAACGGTATATCTAATCTAATGGTGGCCTCAGATCTTTTCACAGTACTCTGTATATGAAATGATATTCTCCTTGGTTTCAGGTATCTGCAGGAAGTCTTAGAACATTTGCCCCGAGGCCTTCACTGTCCCCAGACTTTGACCAAATAATGACTGACAGAATGCACAAACTTTTGCACATGGCACCATTTGTTTTGTTTTTACCCAATATGTCGAACTCTGCAGTTCCTGTGGATCAGAGGTAAGAGCCAACAGGGTCTAGGGTCATGCAATGGACTGGCATCCCATCCTGGAAGCACTTTCACCTACATCCAGTGAATTTTAGGATAAGAAACCCACAACTTTGACTGGAATGAGTTGGGTCTAAATGGGAATGGGATGTTAAGTTCAGCTGTAAGTTCACCACAGGGCAGGGAGACAGAGACTGACGTGAGCGCAAGACACAGGGCTAATACAAAACATAGGGACTGAGGTAACACAAACAGAGATGGTAACATGCAAATAGGTAAAGTGAATACAAATAGACAAAGTGCTTACAGTAACAAGACAGTACTGGGACACACAGAGGCTGAAGATACGAATACGAACAGCTAACTCAGAACACACCAGACAGGGAACAATACATAAAACAGGACAAAAATAGACAGGAGCCAGGAAGCCATACATGCATGTGAAGAGACCCGACAAGGAAGTGAACAGGAAGGGGGGTTTATATAGGAGGAGCAGACAGGCTGTTAATTAAGTGGAGTGCTATGGAAAGGAGAAAAGGTCAGAAAGGAGCTGTGTAGGATGATGTAGCTACCAGGCTGTTCCCAGTGCTAATTATCCTGACATCAGCACTCTTATTATCATCTATTCTTTTAACAGCCAACAAACATGAGCAGTTTTGCCTAAACTATTGAGTGAACTATACTGAATATAGATTTGGGGCAGGGTTTCCCATGAGCAATACGCATAGCATGGCATTAAAATATACCCTTTGAATATAATACCCGACTACAGAATGTGGTTTTCATGTTTTCAGTGAATGTTTTTTTTTTCTCCTGATGAGTCATGATCATGGAAACAGTGGAATTTTATTTCAACAAAACCTCAGTTACTGCAGTAAATCCCTTACTGTTTTCCTTTAGTTAAGTGAACAGCTCAGGGATTTTATGCAACACACTTAAGTAATTCCCTTGGGTACGGAGAAAATCTTTCCTTAAGGCAGTGGTTCCCAAACTGGGGGTGTGTTACAGGAGCACAGCGAAAAAACAGGAGTCAGGAAACCATACATGTGTATCAAGAGACCCCACAATGAAGTGAACAGGATGGGGGGTTTATATTTGAGGAGCAGAGCAGGCTGTAATTAAGCAGTGTGCTATGGAAAAGGAAAAGGGTCAGAAAGGAGCTGTGCAGGATGATGTATCTACCAGGCTGTTCCCAGTGCTCATCATCCTCACATCAGTGCTTTTGTTACCTTCTTTTCTTAAATAAAAAGTCAACAAACGTGAGCAGGTTTGCCCCAACTTCTGATTATACTGCATACTGAATGTAGGTTTGGGGCGGGGCTTCACATGATCAGTATGCATAGCATGGGATTAAAACATATCCTTTGAATATACTACCAGACTACAGAAGGCTGGTGATCAGCTTTATTTATTTCACTTTTACAGAACTGGAACGAGGCTTGCTATTTTTTATTTTATTTTATTTTTTTGCAGCGAACCCGTTGAACTCTTCCTCATGGCGCGAGAGCTTGCACCAAATGTGTGATATAAAACAGCTCGTGACAGGTTGCATGGCAGGAAAGCGTTAGTAAGCTGCTCCTACACAAGAACAGTAAATGCTAAATACTTATGCCTATGGTTTTTTCTCAGTCTGTGGCTGTTAGCACTAGGAGCTAGTTCCGTCCACACGGTTTCATTGGGCACAGGCGAAAGTGCTCCTTAGTTGGGATGCCAGCAGATCTTCATGGCCCAGTGCCCATTTGGATAAAAGAGCTTAAGTGAAATTTAAGATTAAGAATTTAAGATTGTACTTGAACATCTCTTAAAGTTAAGTGTGTTGCAGAAAAGATGCCTTTAGTGTTACCAAAGGGCTTTCTTAAGGGAAATCGTCATAAACCCTTACACGTTTATTTAAATATTGAATAGCCTGAAATGTGCTCCTTAATGGTAAATTCAATTAGAATGATTTAAGGGATGCAAAATATCATCTTAACTCTCGAGGTTTTTTTGCCATTAAATTTTTTATTGAAATTCGCCAAATAACATTATGCAACATTTCTTTAAACACGTAGCCCGTCCCGCCCCCCCCCCCCCCCCATCCTCCCAGTATCCCAAACCTACCACCTCCCCCCAATATTCTTCTACACCGCCGTGTAGGATTGTCCCAGAAATCCAGATCAATTTTTCTAAGTTCAACAGAAGGTCTTTCAGGTTGATTATTAGATTTGTCCACATTGAGGTTGTGTTCAGTCTTGCAACATTGGTCCTTGCTGATGATAGTTCCATGTAGGAGATATCCAAGAAGCACCGAAGCCAGTGAGTTAGTGAAATATCGTGAGGGGGTTTCCAGCGTTGTACCACAACCTTTTTAGCTGCTGTCAAGCCTGCTAACCATATTCTGCGTGCGCTTTCCGAGAGAAACAAGTGAGAATCAGAGTTCAGAAGGTGTACCACAGGGTCCATGGGTAATTGCAGCCCTATAAGATCTCCCAGAGTATCAGTAACCTTTCTCCACAACCCCAAGATCCCTGGACATTCCCAAACCATATGTATGAATGAGCCAATGGTTCCATGGGGGCAGAATTGACAATAGGGGTCTGGGGCCAGTCCCATTAAATGTCTTATTCTTGGTGTAATGTATGCTCTGTGACAGAACTTCAAGTGTATATACTGATGATTGCGTCCCATTCTGATGATTGTCCCAGTTCTAAACTATGCCTATCCCATGCCTTCATTCCTGCTGTAGGCATACATTTCTGGGAATTTAGTTTATCATAGATATATGAGACTATCTGTTTTGGGGCTATCTTGTACCTAGGGTTGTTCACCGAAAAGCAGATGCTCTTTGTTGACGGCTAGATAAAACAGTTACGTTTCTGTCCCCAGCAGGAGCAAGAAGTTATAAAATTATATAATAATAAGCTCCCAGGACAAAAAATGAGTCACCTTGCATATTTAAGGTGTAGTAACTTCAGGGTTTTGCACATGGTGTTGCACGAGGAAGATCGGACTATAAATACCTTTGGGATGTGCGACAGGATTCATAGATTGAGAAGAGGTGGTACAGTGCAGTGAATGTCTCTTCTGATGTGTGGAAAATTGGCCGCAAAGCAGATGTTAATGATTTGTCTGATCAGATGAGACATTTCCAGTCATGAGCAGTCCAATTTTTGGAATGTCTTTTCACCCACTTTAACCAGGGAACTTTTTGAGCAGAAGTAAGCAAAGGCCTCTTGGGTGCCACTCTGCTCCGTTTGTTCATGGTATGCAGTTTCCTGCGGAGTGTTCTTTGAAGACTTGGTTGTGAAGGACCTGTGTTGACTTCTAGAAGCAGTTCCTGCCTGGCAGCGAAGCGTGAAACACACCGGCAGTCCCTGTCTGTCAGTTTCGCATTTCGTCCACAATCCCGACAAGAATTTTCTTTAGCCTTGGATTTTTGCCTCTGCTGACCGTATGCTTCAGAACAGCTGCAAATTCAGCTACTTCCTTCATACTATGGCCTTTGGCATGCCCAAATGCAATCACTCCTTTTTGCCAATCATTGATGTTTACTTTTATGTCATTTAGCAGACGCCCTTATCCAGAGCGACTTACAACTGATACAATCTTACAAATCAAGCAGTTGTGGATTAAGGGTCTTGCTCAAGGACCCAACAGCTTGGCAGAGGTGAGATTTGAACCCTAGACCTGCTGGTCCAGTACTATAACTGATAGGCTACCACAGTCTCATTAACATCTGCTCTGTGACCCATTTTCCACACATCGAACAAGAAATTCACTGCACTGTACCACGTCTTCTCAATCAATGAATCCTGTCACACATACGTATTAATAGCCTGATCATCCTCGTGCAACGCCCTCTGCAGGAGCCTGAAGTTACTACCTCCTTAAACATGCAAGGTGTACTCTAAAGTTGGAAAGAGAATAGATTTTTCCTCCTCAGTCCAGTTCAGTTTTCTTTTCTTGTTTGCTCCATTATGTTCCATTTTGGTTTCAAAAACGTTACGTCAGCTCTCAAACTGCGGAACTTTACAGCAACAAAACCTCAGTCACTGCAGTAAATCTTAGTTTTCCCTTAGTTAATTGAAACGTCTGAGGGATTTTATGCAACACACTTAAGTAATTCCCTTAGGTAAGGGAAAATCATAAGGTATTTCATGCAGCCAGGCTCAGATCCTCAGGAACTACAGGTTCCAGGAGCTGATTCTCCTCTCAGGGCTACCTCTTATATATTATTGGTTCCCAAACTTTTTTGGGACTGCTTGATCTTTGTGTATAATAAGCATCTAGGCAGGCTGGATGGTCAAGAGAAGCAGAGAGAGTAATGGTGAGGGGCTGGCTGTAGTGCTAGGCAGCAGGATTAGAGCAGATTGCTAATCCTTCCTGTGAGGGTATCTCTGGTCGACTGACAGCTGTGGGCCTCTGGACGTCAGATTTACCTCAGATTACGCTGGATCGGGGCCAACTGGATCCAATAAGAGCATGATGTTCTGTATCTTTATTCCTCCCCCTGCCATCCTGTCCTAGAACCGGCTCGCTCACTTTCCCTCTCAGAGCTAGCACTGAAATGCAAAGCATCCATCTTCGTCCAGACAGTATGGGTAGCTTTGCTTTGCAGTTCTGAACATTTTTGGAGTTTTCATGACCCTGTAAGGGGGCAACATTTCCTACAAAGCTGCCGTCATGTAAGTATGCTCCTGCGCAATGTAAGAACTGATTCTTGTTGCTGTGACAGGTTTCCGTATACAATACAACGCGTATGCTAACACCAGCCTGAGCGAGCCATTTTTACATAACAAATCGCCGCATGAACATTTGTGTTCTTGTCAGAAGCAGATTGTGTTCTGACCAAGAGTGTCTTCTTGATTTTGAAGCTGCTACAGTATGAAGCATGGCCTGATTTTTTTTTTTATTGCAGCAGACACTGGTTTCATAATCGGAGTTGAATTGACGTTAGGGGCTGTGCTGATTCTGAGTTTTGTCAGGAAATGAATGCTGTCACCAGTTTGTATAGAAAGATTAGCTAATCAAGTGCTGAAGTGCTTATAATATATATTGGGGGAGCCAACAGTCTGAGGCCACTACTGAAAGGACTTATGTTTTGCATTTTTTCCAATATAGTACAATGTCTTTCATTACAAATCATATAACCAGCAAAACAATATTTCAGAATTTCTTAGTGTTTGAGCTGACATGGATTTTTAGTGGTCACTGCACTTTGTAGTTCTACAATTACAGACTGTAGTCCATCTGTTTCTCTACATACATTTGTCTGTCCCCTTTACTCTGTTCTCTCATGTGGTCTAGTGCTCACGGGATGTTGGTGGCTGGCCATTTTTGGTTGATGGACTATTTTCAATCCAGCTCTGACGTTGAGGTGTTTGAATTCTCCAGCAGCACTACTGAGTCTGGTCCAATGAGCATGATCCACCACCTAAACTGTATCTTATCTGTGCTGGTCCTGACCATTTACATTTATGTCATTATCCAGAGCGACTTACAATTCATACATTCTTAAAATCCAACTGTAGGTTTAGTGCCTTGTTCATGAGGTGGGATTTGAACTCTGGACCTTGCTGTCCATAGTCCAACACCTTAACCATTAGGCTACCACAGTCCCAGTGTCCATTAGAGAACAGAGTAAAGGGGACGAACAAAGTATGTAGAGAAACAGATGGACAACAGTCTGTAATTGTAGAACTACAAAGTGCTACTACAACTACAAGTGGAACTGATAAAATGGAGAATGAGCGTAGAAACAACGAGGTGTACCTAATAATCTATAGAGCAGCATTTTAATATTTATATAGTTCATATGTGTGTAAGATTTATGTGTGAGTCCATTTCATTTTATTAATGGCATGTTCCAAGCAGGGGTGTCATCAGATCCACTTCAGTGGGCACGTGTCCCAGTAAAATGTTACTGTGCTTCACTAAAATTGCAGGTACATGCAGTACATGCACTACATTTCCCATAATGCTCGAGAATCGAGAATTCCAAACGCTTGAACGCTTTCGATTTTTCCTCACGGAATAATGGGCATCTGCAAATGTTTAAAGAAAGTCAGCCACGCTGCAGACAAGGTAATTATAGCTCACAGCTATATTGAGTTAATGCAATTAATGAAATGATAATTTGTTTTTCGCTTCTCATCCATGGCAGAGTAACGCCCACTTGTTAAATCACTTCATCTACTCAGTGTTTAACAGGCTTATTTTTATGCACAGCTGTGCCCGTATGACTGATTGGCAAGCATACTGCCCCAGTCTGAAGGGTAGTGTAGAAATGCCCCTGGTTCCAAGTGATTCTAGATTGTACACGATTTCTTTTGTGCGTTATTTGGAACGATGGTATTGACAAGGAACCAGCGAATGCGCTCATTAGTAGTAAAACTTCTTAAAGCCAGTTCTGAACTGGGCCGTGAAGCGACAGCCATCATGTGGTGCAATAGGAATGGATTTACTGACAACATTGTTGCTTGTAGAAGTCTGGAAGGATCAATAGATTGGATCTATGCGCTTTAGGAGACTAGATTGAGATTGACAGCTCGGGCATTCTTGCTTTTAAAGCCGCGGATGTGTCGAGAAAGGCAAGAAGCCGTTTGGTTTAACTTCAGCGCTGATAGATAACCGAGCTCTGCCGGGTCTCTGCAATGAATCCGCGACTGAAAAAGGGAGTCTAGGAAAGAAAGACAAATGGGTGAAGACAGGAAGAAGAGAAATATGGACTGGGCCGAGGTATTTTAGGAAGCCACGGTCATCCATCTCAGAAATGAGCCGCATAAGAGCTCTATTAAAGCTGAACAGATGAGAGAGGAGGTGAACAGGTTGATTCAAAACTGCATATGACTTCTGCTCACTAGAGAGGGAGTGACTCAGAGTGTCTGGATCTGTCACTAAGTAATTCGAGTAAACAAAATGTGTCAGTTGTCTGTCAGTTTTTGTTCTTTATATGTTTAGAATTTCTTCATATGCCTCAAAATCACCTGTAGTCCGGCTACTTGAGTAGACGTTAACATGATGAGTAAATATTCAAGTTGGCATTGCGGTCCAGCGTTGAATAATAGTACCACGTGTAAATCTCTTCAGCGCCACTTCTTCTGTCTCTCCTCAGGTGATGTGGGTATGCAACCTGTGCAGGAAGCAGCAGGAGATCCTCACCAAATCTGGAGAATGGTTCTCATCAGGGCCCAAAGGCAGGCCGCTGAGCGTGGGTGCTATTGTGGCCGGCCCTGAGACTGACCGGGACGGAAAGCTGCGATCCAGGTCGCAGGCTCCGGCAGGAGCCAACCTCGCTAGCACCAACGACGCCCAGGCTCCTGCTGACAGGGCCAAGGGAACGGACAGCATGCCGGCCTCACGAGCTCGGAGCGAACCCCCACGGGAGAAGTAAGTCCACCGACACACTGTACATTACTGATGGATTTTACAACATATGTTACACGTCAAGTGTGACAGATACACTGGAAAACCACTTTTATGTTCCTACGTTTGAGCTCAGAGTGTGGATATGTCTTATTTAATGTGCCTTTGTCAGTTATCCTGGCGTAGGCTGTCATCTGTAAAAGCGTAGATGTGTACAATATACATACATACAAACAAAGCCAGTAACTATACAGGTAGTCTCCATTTTACGATGCTTTGATTTACGATATTTTGGCTTTACGATGGGAATCCGATAATAAACAAAAATACACATTCAGCAGAAACCATATTGAATTGAATTTCGACTTCTACCTAAGCAAGCGATAGGCAGTATAATACTCTCCTACACTCTCCCGACATAGAGAGTCACATGGTGGGAGTAATGAGCTCTGGGAAATTCAGTGAAGAAAAGTATGTATATATGCATACAGTGGAGCAAAAAAGTATTTAGTCAGCCACTGATTGGGCACATTCTCCTACTTAGAAAGATGAGAGAGATCTGTAATTTTCGTCAGAGATACATTTCAACTATTAGAGACAAAATGAGAGAAGAAATCCAGGAAATCACATTGTAGGATATTTAAATAATTTAATTGTAAATCGTGGTGGAAAATAAGTATTTGGTCACCCACAAACAAGCAAGATTTCTGGCTCTCACAGACCTGTAACTTCTTCTTCTAAGAAACTCTTCTGCCCTCCACTCGTTACCTGTATTAATGGCACCTGTTTAACCTCGTTATCTGTATAAAAGACACCTGTCCACAGCCTCAAACAGTCAGACTCCAAACTCAACCTTTGAGCACAGAATGTGGATGTGTCAAGACCATAGCCAAGGCCAAAGAGCTGTTGAAGGACACCAGGAAGAAAATTGTAGACCTGCACCAGGCTGGGAAGAGTGAATCTACAATAGGCAAGCAGGTTGGTGTGAATAAATCAACTGTGGGAGCAATTGCAAGAAAATGGAAGACATACAAGACCATTGATAATCTCCCTGGATCTGGGGCGGCCCCATGCAAGATCTCATCCCGTGGGGTCAAAATGATCATGAAGATGGTGAGCAAAAATCCCAGAGAAACTACACGGGAGTGACCTGATGAAAGACCTGCAGAGAGCTGGGACCAAAGTAGTAACAAAAGGCTAACCATCAGTAACACCACTACGATCGAGAGGGACTCAGATCCTGCAGTGCCAGGCGTGCCCCCTGCTTAAGCCAGTACATTTCCAGCCTGTCTGGAGTTTGACAGCGAGCATATGGATGATCCAGAAGAGGATTGGGAGAATATCATGTGGTCAGATGAAACCAAAATAGAACTTTTTGGTAAAAACTCAACTTCGTCGTGTTTGGAGGAAGAAGAATGCTGAGTTGCATCCCCAAGAACCCATACCAGCATGACAATGATCCCAAACACAACAAACCGCGTCGTCGTAAAAAGTAAAAATGCAGCAAAGGATTGACCCTCACTCTGCAAAAAGCATTTCAAGGTCCTGGAGTGGCCTATCCAGTCTCCAGACCTCACCTGCCCCATAGAAAATGTGTGGAAGGGGAGTTGAAAGTCCGTGTTGGCCCAAAACATCACTGCTCTAGAGGAGATCTGCATGGAGGAATGGCCCAAAATACCAGCTACAGTGTGTGTGCCAACCTGGTGAAGACTTACAAGGAAACGTTTTGATCTCTGTCATGCCAACAAAGTATTGAGTTGAACCTTTTGTTATTGACGCAAATACTTATTTTCCACCATAAAACTTACATTAAATTCTTCAAAATCCTACAATGTGATTTCCTGGATTTTTTTCTCATTCTGTCTCTCATAGTTGAAGTGTAGCTATGATGCAAATTACAGACCTCTCATCTTTCTAAGTAGGAGAACTTGCACAATCAGTGGCTGACTAAATACTTTTTTGCAACACTTGCTGACAGAAAACGGGTAGCGTACCACTCAATTTTTGTTTTTGTTAAGTGTTTCAAATTTTATAAAAGATACAAAGATGAGAATGATTGTATTGTGTAGTACAGAACTGTACTTAATGTTTCATTTGGTGTTTTAATTAATAGAATTATTCAAAATCAAACACTGTGCAAAATATCTAAACTAATACACGACGATGGTAACTTACAGTCAACTACCATGCACACCTTAAATGGCGCATAACTGTATAATATTATTGTTAAAAATAATATTATACATAATATAAAATAATATTATATATAAAATAATATATGCCTGTTCATTTCTCCATCAGCTATGCAACACAATCCTCTTTTCATGCAGACCCAGTTCCTACATTTGGAATGTGGGCTACGTCTTTCGCTTGTAATCCCTTTAAAAATGAAACGAACACAATAACATGGCTGGCCTTGCTTTGACTAAATTGAAGCTGAGTCAGAAGATGAGAAAAGCTCCATTTATTTCTTTAACTCCACAGGTTTGTGTACAATTTGATGATCCAAAATCTGTTATCCAGCATGATTTCCCTATATTTCAAAGAGCATCTTGTGATGATACTGAAAGCTTGGCTTTCTCTGTCTTCAAGTGACCCCATAAATGCTCGATGGAGTTTAGGTCAGGTGACTGTGGTGGAAAGTCAGTGACTCTAAGGCCGTGATGTTTTTTGACCTTTAAGCAGTTGTTGCAAAGCTTTTGTTTTGGTCCGTTATCCAAATGTAAAAAGTATCCCAAAGTTAATATAACTCTCGGGAAGTATTTTTTTTGTTCTAAGTAACTGTTAAATGTTATCACTCACGTCCTGCAACTGGTGGAGTTCATAAACCTACTTATTTCCAGTATTTTGAAGCTGATGATTATGACTTCCTCAAATCCCATGGTTTTTAGTTAATCTTTGGTCTGATCTTCCATTTTTTTCTCATTCATAGGAAGAGGCCTCTATCCTTGCACGAGGAGAATGGTAAGGTCGTCAGCCGAGGCGAGAGGAGAGTGGGACCAAGCAGACAAGCTTCACAGCCTTTAGAAGACCGTCTTCCTGGTGAAAGGCAGGGGAGCAGGCGTCTCCAGAAAGGCCATTCTCAAGAGTACAACCACTCTGAGGCTGAACCCGTCCATCCCAACCAGAGGCGGAAAAAAGAAGACGAGGAGCGAGAGCGCCAGCGGCGTGAAGAGGAGTACCAGACTCGTTACTGCAGCGACCCCAACTTGGCCCGTTACCCTGTCAAACCGCAAAAAGAGGAACAAGAGATGCGCATGCACGCCAAAGTGTCCAAAATGCGCCAAGAGCGCCACCACAGCGACCTGGCCATCAACGAGGTCGGGCTGGCTCAAGACGGTGGCGAGGCCCCAGGCAGTCGGCTGAGCAGGAGGACGGCAGGCAGCGACAATCGCAAAGCGCTTCTGGAGAACCACCGGGCGTGCTCTGTGGACAGGACCGTGGGGGGTAGTGCTGGTGGGAGGTCTGGTCCTCTCCAAAAACAGGGTCAAAGCGGTCCTCACATGAGCTCCGGGGGCCCCCCAGACCTCAGGGATGGACAGGACCGGGGCCCCAAGGACTACTTGGAGCCCGGCACAGCAGCTTTACTGCACAAGACCAAACGGGAGAAGGCTGCGGAAAGCTTCCGGAAAGATTCCTCTCTGAGTTCCGACCAGTCGGAGTGTCTCCGACCGCCTCCGCCACGGGCCTACCGACCCAAGCGAGGTCTCAACAAGAGGCAGATGTCCATTAGCAGCTCAGAGGAGGAAGGAGGGTCCACCCCTGAGTACACCAGCTGCGAAGATGTCGAGATCGAAAGTGTCAGCGAAAAAGGTAGGGCGTCTTCTGCGTTTCCCAGGGTGGCAACTTTTGCAAGTTCCAAATCTGGCTTCCTGAATTAATGAGCCTGCTAGACAGATTGTATTTAACCAGTCAGCTGTTCTCAGCTAAAATGATATGCAAGTTCAGTTTCAGGCATGACAGATAGATGCTGAAGGTAGCAGAGTCTAGCAAATGGTTTGCTTGATGTGTTGTTTATTTTTAACACCACATATCCTGGTGAAGGGGTCCATAGCCTCCATACAGCAAAAGCGCACCCTGGACTGGCAGCAGTTCATTTCAGAGCCTGGTAGGGGTTGCAGTTGCAGAGCAGGGGGATGAATCCTTTATTTAAATGTGACACAACGTTTATCTTTCGTCCACCTCACTCCAGGACCTCATGACGTACAAGTTAAGCACTGAGCAAAACAGACTAGCCTATGGTTTATTCCTGCTAATGCTATTTAATTAACATTTAAGATGCAAACTGTTTCATTAAAACCCCCCAAGACTCATTCAGTATTTTTTCTACTTCTAAGCTGTGGATGGTTTAGGAATCGGCTCACTTACGAGCTCTTCAGGTTGCCGCTGGCATTGCATATCATTCTTAGCGCTTCTTGGATCCATCTGTCGGTCTGTCTAAAATGTCACACATTTTATCAATTGCTTCACAATGCCTAAGATTTTATGAAGTAATATGGGACAATTTGAGACAAAAACATTTTTCCAGGCTCAAAAATCCATGCAGCACAGCATCTATTCAGGGATTTCCCTCATTTTTCAGTAGGGCAGATTTCAGAATTAGGTCAGTAACTCAGCCATGTAACACATTCCAGTGACTGGCAGACTCACAACAGCACCGCACAGCACAGCACAGTCCAAATCAGCCACGCCTGACCATGACAGATGAATAAATGATTTCAAATATTATATTTCAAATATATCAATGTACAAACTCTAAAGTGTCTGAATATGAATAGAAGACAACATCCTTGTGTTTTCTTCTTTAACAGTTGAATGTGTTCATCTGGCTGTTAGATTTGTCTGTTATTTATTTATTTATTTTTTTATGTTACTTTTATACGATTGTGTACTGTGGAGGGAGAGAGGCGGAGTTGCATTTTCACCTGCTGGTTCGTGCTGGATGCCCCCCAACACACGGACAGCTGCTGCCGTGTTTACATTTACATTTACAGCATTTAGCAGACGCCCTTATCCAGAGCGACTTACAACTGAGACAGTCTTACAATCCAAGCCATTGTGGGTTAAGGGTCTTGCTCAAGGACCCAACAGTGACAGCTTGGCAAATGGGATTTGGGATTTGAACCCTGGACCTTCTGGTCCAGAGTCCAGCACCTTAACCACTGGGCTACCACAGCTAGTGGTTTTGCTGCCAGATTAGATCGACTTTCAGACCCCTCTAGCAAGTTATTTTGAAAAGACCGAGTAGAGGCAAATTTAGGGATTTTTTGTTCAAACCATGACTACTTTTGCTCAGAGAATAATTGCCAAAACCTCCCCGTAGGCTCCTCAAATGAATGAGTACAGCGCATAGTTTAACTCCACTTTGTGGATTTCAATGCATTAACCAGCAGGTGCGTACTGTTGTTCTTTTGAAACATACACACAGTTTGTTTGATTTATCCCGTACACAGAGTAAGAGAGGAGCAACAAGATGTAAACGACGGATACAGTCCCACTAGGGACTGTGGTAGCCCAGTGGCTAAGGTGCTGGACTCTGGAGCAGAAGATCCAGGGTTCAAATCCCACTTCTGCCAAAAGCTGCCACCGTTGGGTCCTTGAGCAAGGTCCTTAACTCAAAATTTTAAACGACATAAACGTAAACTAGGCATGACGTCACATGTATGCCAATTAGCGCATTACGTCATCTAGCGTGGTACGAGCAGAAATTTAGAAATTTGTGACTAGTAGCTACTCTTGGCGCTAATTATTTTTATGAATACGGCCCCTGGTTCTTTCATACATTTCATCCCTTTTTGTTCCACCTCAACAGAGGTTTCTGAATAGAGTTCCTCAGGTCACGAGGGTTGGGTCTGTGGCACGCACTGGATCAGGGGTGCCCCCTTGTGTCACAACTGTGCAACAGTCTTCAACCAGAGCACACATATGAGCTGTCGTGTTAAAGACAAACACGACGTTGGTTTTGGACCAGCGTTAAGTTCTTACTTTCTGTTAGTTTCAGTTTTTCAAATATTCACAATCTTACTTGTGAGTAAGTGTGTGGTGCCATGTGTTAACTGAACTGGCACGCTGTCCACGCTATATTTTGGACTCGTGTATGGTGTTTTTAGAGCCACAATGCTTTTAAAATCGCTTCCACGAAAACGAACGAAAATAAATGGGATGAATGAAAAACGTCCGTTCTTTGCATGTCTGTTTGTGCAAGGGATTTAAAATGTTAAACGATTTGGATTTTAAGTAGTATTGAACTAAAACTTAGTTTAACTAAAACTAGTATTTAACTTAGTCTTTTCCTGTGCCCACTCCTAATGAATATGCTACGCTAATTACAAAGACGAGCCATTGCAATTTAAATTACCAAGTGGTTAACTTTTGGTGTTTAATGTACCCATTCTGATGTTTATGATGTTTATTTTAGTTTGAAGGTGAATTGCTAAGCTGTCGGCTGGAGTCAGATTTTAGTAGATACCAAACACAGTGCTAGCAGAGAAATGTTCCTGAGGTTTTATACAGATGCTAAACTGAACAGAATCCATTGTTTGGGAGAGTTTAAAGTCTAATTTCAGCTTATCTAGATTGAAAAAGTCTCAGGCTGTGGCAAGTAGTAGCTTGTTGCTAATCTGTGGTGCTAGTTACCGTGTGAGGCTTCAGCTGGCGTCGGATTTACGCCTTGCAGCTGCGTGATGGATGGATTGTGTTGGCACTGCTAAAGGTCTCATCGACCTAATATCACTTGCTGTTAGGGATCTGTTGTGCATCATTTCTGTCGTACTGTCGCTTTAGGTCAGAGCTAATCTCACAAGACGTGACAGTAAATGATTTAAGCGCAAAGGTCAAAGCCGTGCTAGGTCTGTGCTCAGGGCTAACAGTGTCACAGCCTTTCACACCTTTAAACACTACGCTTAGGATTGCTTTGGACTCCAAGCACATCAAGCACAAAAGTAAAGCTAACGCTTCATGGTGTAATCGCCACAGGGGCTGTGTAGCACCTGAGGAGCACAGATACTCAGGAGCCTCTGTTGATGTTTAATACACTTTTACATGTTTCACATATTCATTCATTTTCATATCTTTGAAAATATCTATGAAACTGCTGGACTTACTGGTGCTCCATAACCGAGAGACAGAACTGAACTCGCCAGAGGCGGGATACGAACCAGGCCAGCTCAGCACTGTAAACTGGTGATCTAATTACTGATCTAGCCCAGTTCGTATCCTGCCTCTGGTGGAGTGAGGTCTGTCTGTTGGTTGTGTCGTCTGTTGCACAGTTGTCATTTTTTTTCTGTCATTGGGCACCCTCACTAGCCCCCTGACCCGAATTGGAATGCACATTTTTGTATTCATATTAATACACACATACATTGAACTTACTGGTGCCATGAACCACTTTGGACTTTCGGTTCCAGGAACCTGGGGTCCGACTCACAAGAGCTTAAAAACTTGCAAATGTTCTCAAGACGAATGCTAAGAGGTTCATAAGATAAGTTCTGAAATATTATCTTAAGAAAAGAAAGAAGTAAGAAGTTTTTTTACGTAGGCTATGTTGCATTTTACAGCTTATAGTACGTATTTACTGTTATCTATGTTATTTAGTTTAATCCACTCTGAGGACAGCAAAATGGAGGAAAAACATGAAACTATGCATTAAAAATTTGAGAGGTCTTTTGTGGATTTTCCTCTCTCTCCAAAACCCAGAAAACTTCAATCTAATACACAGCTTAACGCAACAGCTTTGCTGTACTTTCCTTATGTAGACGACTTTTGTATTTTAAGGATGACCTTCACTCGAAAAGCTTTTAAACTTTTGAATTGAAAGTATGGCCTTATTTCCAGTAACTAAACTGTTTAAAATTTGGTAAAATTTAGATGCTTACCTTGTCAACTCTCACAAGTGTGAGGCTATCATAAGGTTAAGAAAACATTTTTGAGAATACCACTTGTTCTTAGACTTATTCGAAAGAGAGGAGTTGAGAAAAACGATAATTATTAAGAAGTTAATTGAAGAATGACACTTTGTCGTAACTGTTTTCTTAAGATTTAAGTTAAGTAAAAACACACATTTAATAAGATTTTCCTTCTCACGACACTTTCCTGAATCTGGTCCCTGGACTTTAAACTTCCACGGTGCATTAGAACCCCTACTGGCAATGTTAATACCAGATGTGGTTTTCTGGCACCAGTAAGTCCAGCAGTTGCTGATATGAATGTGATGCTGGTGTGTGGGATCCATAAATGGCTGTAGCCAGCATGGAGATTAGAGCCCCATGCTGTGACGGAGTGTGGAAGCCTCGGGTGTGGGCGTGGGTGGAGACGTCGCAGGTGCAGACCTTGTTAGTAGTAGCACATGTTCAGACAAGAGCTTTGAAGACCAAAGTGGAAGAGAGTTCAGAAGTTGAACGTTGTTTAGATACTCTACAGTGGTTTTTTTTAACAATAATATCAATTAATAGAATTAGTACAGTATATTTAGTACAATACTGTACAGTAATTCTTATCTTTGTGTCTTTTATGAAATTTGAAACCCTTGACGACAACAGAAACGAGGGTAGAGTGCTAACGTTTTCTGGCCTTCAAGACTGCGATTTTTATTTATTTTTTCTGTCAGTAGGTGTTGCATGGGTTCGCTCATACTAGTTTCCTGTACTTCAGGTGTGAACAAGATTGATTTAAGACAGATTTTTATTTCCTATTATAATTGTTAAGACCTCAGCCTTTAACATGACGCTGGGGAAAACTACTGCATCCCACAACACAGGCCCTTTTCCATTGGAAAACCCTCAACATATAGAAGAGCTACAGGCTCCTAAATTGCTCCGTTGCATCTTCCTTTTATCTTGTTTGATTTTTTTTTGTTCTTTCTCTGCAGGTGACTGGGACTGCCATCCTCTCGACCCTACTGTATGGCATGTAAGTTTCTATCAGAATATAAGAAATGAAGTTCTCTGATGTTAAGTGTTGCTGTAATTGTAATCCAGGACAATGTCAAACACCAGCGGGCCGCAGAGATACAATGTCATTGCTCAGCGTGGAACCCAATATTCCCAGATGAACCTTATTTTTAATGTTAATTCTGTCTCTGCTGTGAGCCTGACCGGTTGCTGTACAGCCCGTTGCACGCTGGCCATCCTCTAATTGTCTGTTTTTGCAAACTGTACAAATTTGCAAATACAGACAGTCCAGGATAATGCACAGTCTGCAAGAGTGTGCTGATCATTAATGGGACTGAAAATCGCCATTCCATTTCCCCTCAGCATCCTGTTACGTGGCAGCCGTCCAAAGAGGGTGATCATCTGATAGGCCGCATCACTCTGAGCAAGCGTTCGGCCGTCCCCCAGGAAGCCGGATCCCTGCTCGGCCTAAAGGTGACCGTGCCTGACTCTGTACATGACATTTCTGTCTACATTGCTGTCCATAGCTAATCTCAGACCCAGTTTGTGTATTGTTTTCATCACCTCTACCAGTTATTGGACCTGACATCTCTGTCTACAGCGCTGTGCATGGATAGAGAGGTGTAGACTAGTGTCAGTAACTCTAGTTACTGTAAGAATCACATCCCCATGTTTTTGTCTTCCACCAGGAGAGGTCCTAGAGCATTTATATGGTTTACAGTATCATGTACAGCGTTTAAAGTAGCTTTGTGTTTGATCCTAAAGCTGTATTATCCCTAATCGACTGCATTTTTTGATACCGTCAGGTGGTTGGTGGGAAAATGACAGAGACTGGAAGACTTGGAGCTTTCATCACCAAAGTAAAGAAAGGAAGTCTTGCAGACGTTGTAGGCCATTTGCGAGCTGGTGAGGATTATTTCGTGTATATCATGGATTGGAATTCTATCTTCTCAGATTATGAACCCAAATTTTATCCATATCGCCATTTCAGATTGACTCTGACCGAGTTTCGTGGGTAGCCCAATCCTTGCTCACGTGCTTGCCTGGCTCTAGGGGTCAGTCTCATTTTTCTGATTTGTTCACCATGTGGGATCTTCCTGGGAGCATCATACTCCTGGAGACTTCCTTTACCAATTTCGATTGTATAAGAATTATAAATGACAGCATACAGAAACATTTTTGTTCAATTTTTCTTTTAATGGAAACTTCTTCACTGTAAAATAAAGATAGCAGCGGCTGCAGGCTTGTTCCTGGCTCTGAACTCTCGTGGGCTTTAGCATTAACCTCTTTGCTTTTGTTGGCTTGGTCAAATTCCGCATGCAACTCAGCATTCTTCTTCCTTCAAACACGACGAGTTGAGTTTTTACCAAAAAGTTCTATTTTGGTTTCATCTGACCACATGATATTCTCCCAATCCTCTTCTGGATCATCCATATGCTCTCTGGCAAACTTCAGACGGGCCTGGACATGTACTGGCTTAAGCAGGGGGCACGCCTGGCACTGCAGGATCTGAGTCCCTCTCGTCATAGTGTGTTACTAATGGTAGCCTTTGTTACTTTGGTCCCAGCTCTCTACAGGTCATTCATGAGGGTCCTCCATGTAGTTCTGGGATTTTTGCTCACCGTTCTCATGATCATTTTGACCCCACGGGATGAGATCTTGCATGGGGCTCCAGATCGAGGGAGATTATCAATGGTCTTGTATGTCTTCCATTCTCTTACAATTTCTCCCACAGTGAAGTCAAGTCAGATCTATTTATATAGCGCTTTTTACAATGAAGCATTGTCTCAAAGCAACTTTACAAGTTTAGATTATCTCCTAATATCTACGTCCAATCCCAAATTGAGCAAGCCTAGGGCGACAGTGGCAAGGAAAACTCCCTAAGTGTAAGTCCCACAGTTGATTTATTCACACCAACCTGCTTGGCTATTGTAGATTCACTCTTCCCAGCGTGGTGCAGGTCTACAATTTTCTTCCTGGTGTCCTTCAACAGCTCTTTGGTCTTGGCCATGGTTGAGTTTGGAGTCTGACTGTTTGAGGCTGTGGACAGGTGTCTTTTATACAGATAACGAGGTCAAACAGGTACCATTAATACAGGTAACGAGTGGAGGACAGAAGAGATCCTCAAAGAAGAAGTTACATGTCTGTGAGAGCCATAAATCTTTGCATGTTTGTGGGTGACCAAATACTTATTTTCCACCATGAGTTACAATTAAATTCTTTAAAAATGTGATTTCCTGGATTTTTTTTCTCATTTTGTCTCTCATAGTTGAAGTGTACCTATGATGAAAATTACAGACCTCTCTCATCTTTATAAGTAGGAGAACTTGCACAATCAGTAGCTGACTAAATACTTTTTTGCCCCACTGTATATAGAGAGTGACTATTTTCTGACTCGGTAGCTCTCAAAACACAAGTGAAATCGAACATTTCCTCATCATGAACATGCATGTGGTCTCAAAACTGGACTAGTGAGTGGCTGAGCCGTGTTTAAAGCTCCATACATACATGAATGGATTTCCAGCCCGTAAAAGCACTGTGCTGGTTGTGGTGCCGTCGTGCGTGGCACAAGGTAAATATGACTGGCACAGAGTCACCTATGTGAGACTAATCAGTTATGGATGATCACGTTCACCAGTTAGTCTACATGTCTTTCTCTGTCTTCAAGTGCCCCATAAATGCTCGATGTTGTCTTCCTTGGTCTTCCAGTAGTTTTCCAGCTTCGAGTTTTTGGGTCCTAATCCTCTTGCAGTATCGATCCTTCTCCACAAAGATCCAAACTCCATCAGAGCTCTCAAATGCGGATCCCACTGGTGACCTCACAAGTTTTAACATGCTCAGCATCGATTTGTTAACTTTATTAGCTGCTTATTTTGCTGTGTTTTCGATTTCAGGGGACGAGGTGTTGCAGTGGAACGGGAAGGCGTTGCCTGGAGCAACCAAGAAGGAAGTATACAACATCATTTTGGAGTCCCAGTCGGCGCCGCAAGTAGAAATAGTCGTTTCAAGGCCAATTGGGTAAGCATAATGGATCGTAACTTGTAATCGTCTACTTAATTGCCCTGTAATAAGCATATACACACATTGTATGTGGCCTCGAGCTCTGGCGTTTGAGCCGAGATGCTACTGTTCAAGGAATGACAGTGAATATGCTTTTCTGTGTTTCTATAAATGTATGTTACCAGCTTGAGTTGCCAGTCTGGGTACGGCTCATCGGCTAGGTTTATGCACAGGGATTTTTGCCTGTCTCATGAAATCCTGCAGATGGATGCAGAACACTTTTATTCTAAACTCAACAAGCTGATAATCTCTGTTTTCATTCACCCAATCTAATCTAATCTCAAGATACTCACATGCTTAGACCCACTAAAATAAACTTGGTAAAAAGTCAATTTTATTCTGGGATGCTGAGCAGAACTACAGCATATGCCACGCAAACTCACTACAGGCACTACATTTCCCATAATGCCCCAGCATCTTTCCAAAAACTTGAGTCATTCAGTATTTCAGCAAAAATGGACATCCACAAATATCTAAATGAAAGTTAGCCATGCTGAACGCTATATAATGATATTTCATAGCTGTGTTTTGGCCACTTGTAACCATATAACCTACCAAAAGTACATATTAGACCACTAAAGCAAAGGTGTTTATTAAACTAGCAAAGATGTCAGTTATGTTAACATAAACAAAATGAATAAAGTTAATAAAAACCCTTTAGTGTTCATTTGTTCTTCATTTCTCATCCATGGCAGAGTAACACCCACTTTGGTGTTAAATCACTTTTACGCCCCTGGTGTTAACCAGTGATCAGTGATCTGCAGGTTTTATTACGAACTCTAGATCTTAGAATAAAGAAATGCCGGTTGGAATCCAGTGACCACAGCTATCGAAACTGGTTTGTTTTAACCTGACGTCCTGTTGTGATTTGTTTTCCCATTGCATGCAAAAGATGTATCCATCGTATTCTTCCCAAAAACATCTTGAGAAAGGTGTATAGAGCTTACGAGTAAGTAAATTATTCAGTGCCCACCCCCCAGTGCTCACAGTGCCTGATCCTGAAATACCCTCAAACCTTATTAGATAGATGGTGGCTTTGTTCTGCTGCTGATCAATACCTTTGATCCTAACTCTTTCCTCATTTTGTAATGCTGGTACCATTACTGGACGTTTGTGTTTAATATTGACCCAGCTGATCGTCCTGTATTCTGAGTGTAAGCCAGCTAATGCATATGCCATGACTCTTCTTCAGGAGCCTGGTCTCTCTTAGTTTTGGGTATATCCTACCTCAGGTTGGATATTTGGGATATCTGTTGGCGCCCTGTCTAGGGTTGTTTTTGCCTTGCACCCTATGCTGCCGGCTGGTAGTATAGTAGTCATTAGTGTGTAGAGAATGATTGCATGTCTATTCATTTTTCCATGTTTTATCCTCTTAAAGGCAGACACCAAGAATTCCAGAGCGATCTCATCCACCTCTTGAATCTAGTAAGTAATTTTTCTTTTTTTTTTCTTTACCAGACTCGTACCTAAGCAAAATTTTGCCCCAAAAACCATATGCCATGTTCAGACAGGAAGCTTAAATCTTTTTTGTTAAACAACCATGTCCAAAGACACATCCTGTGGTCGTGGGAAAAGATGTCCATCTGTTTCAGAAGGGTCAGATTGTGAAAGAATGGTTCAGGGAGCATGAGCCATCATTATCACACATGGATTGTCCACCACAGAGTCCAGAGCTGAACCCCATTGAGAATCTTTGGGATGTGCTGGAGGAGACTTTGCGCAGTGGAACACATCTCCCATCATCAATACAAGATCTTGGGGGAAAAACAATGCAACAGAAATAAATGTTGTGACACTGCAGAGGCTTGTGGAGACGATGCCACAGCGACAGTGAATGCGTGCTGTAACCAAAGCTAAAGGCGTCCAACCAAATATTAGCACGTTACCTTTTTTGGGCCAGGCAGTGTAGTATGTAAACACATTACATTTACGTTATGTGATGCTTGACCGACCCTTTAACACGTCTTATGCTTGTCGCTAATATAGCTGGATCCAGTTCTATAGATGAGTCTCACAAGGTGGACCGTCCCTCCATCTCTGTGATGTCCCCCACAAGTCCAGGAATGTTGAGAGACCTCCCTCAGGATCTACCAGGCCAGCTTTCTGTAAGAGGTTTATGATGTTTAAGCAAAGTCAGTAACAGTTGCAAGACATTTTGTGAACACTGTGTTTATATAATATGGGAACAGCCTCTCATGTTCCACAGAATGAGATCAGATTGGAGGTTGTGAGCTGTCCAGTTAAACGCACATAGTTTGCATTTCTCAAAAGATTGTCGAGATGAATTACCACAGGTTTTTTACATCCAGGTGAAACTGTGGTACGACAAAGTAGGCCATCAGCTTATCGTCAACGTATTACAAGCCATAGACCTGCCTCCTCGACCTGACGGCCGACCACGCAACCCTTACGTCAAAATGTACTTCCTGCCTGACAGAAGGTGAGCAGCTCTCATTAGAGAACTCTTTTACTCTAAACTCAACAAACTGATGATCAATCTCTGTTTACATTCACTGAATCTAAACCAAGCTACTAACATGCTGAGCCCCTCTAAACAAACGTTGGTAAAAAGTTTTATTCTGGGTTGCTGAGCAAAGTTCCAGGACACGCCATGCAAATTCATTATAGGCACTACATTTCCCATAATGCCCCTGCATCTTTCCAAAAGCTTGAGCGGTTAACACTATTGGTCAGAGCCACTTTCTTTAGGTTTTTTGTACGTATTAATGGACATCCACAAATATTTAAAATAAGGTCAGTCAAGCTGCAGACAAGGTATGTACGCTCATAGCTATATGTTTTGGCCACTAATGATCGTATGACCCATAGACATATATACCCAGACCAGGCCGCATTAGCTGCTTTGGCTCGTTGCTGCGATACGTCAACGTGTCCGCCATATTGGTCCAGGCAAGACTGGCTTGTAAAGAAATACAAGTGAACGGAGGAGCTGCGTTTTTTCCTGGTTGAAATGTAAAGTAAGCTAATTATTTCTCAATTGATTTTAATGAGTCGTTTTTAGTTCAAGGGTTTTTGATCTACAGTGGTTCTTGAAAGTTTGTGAAACCTTTAGAATTTTCTACATTTCTGCATAAATATGACCTAAAAAATCATCAGATTTTCACACAAGTCCTAAAAGTAGATAAAGAGAACCCAGTTAAACAAATGAGACAAAAATATTATACTTGGGCATTTATTTATTGAGGAAAATGATCCAATATTACAAAAGTATGTGAGTATCGTTTGGTCATTGTGCCTTTAACTCTGCTCGTTTTACCGATGAAATGTCCTACTTACGATCTGTGTTAGTGACAAGAGCAAGAGGAGGACGAAGACGGTGAAGAAGAGCGCAGAGCCCAAGTGGAACCAGACGTTCCTTTACTCGCACGTGCATCGCAGGGACTTTAGGGAACGCATGCTGGAGATCACAGTGTGGGACCAACCGAGGGCTCAGGAGGAAGAGAGCGATTTCCTTGGAGAGGTATGTGTGCAGAGCGTCTACGTTCACGCCGTCAGTGTGTTTATGAGCTACACAGAATCTGATTTGTGCAGATCCTCATCATTACTGAAGATGCACAGTCACTGCTCTTATTTGACATTAGCTCATTAACTGTTAAAAATCGTTTTCTCTTTGAACCCTTCCATCTGGGACCTGTGCTCAGTATTTGGCTACAGGTATCGTTTGGAGTTTGGTATGTTCCTCACATGGAGATATTGTAAAAAGTGGAGAGTGTGGACCTTGTCAGCCTCTGTTTCATCAGCTGCAATTTTTCATTGGTGCTCTGGAGCCTGGTGCTCTGAAAGCACTGAATCATTCCTCTCTGTAGCACTTTAGTGTCTTACTGTCTTTCTAATGTCTATTCCAGATTCTGATCGAGCTGGAGACGGCCCTGCTGGACGACCAGCCGCACTGGTATAAGCTGCAGACCCACGACGTGTCCTCACTCCCTCTACCCCAACCGTCTCCATACCTGCCTCGCAGACACGTTCACTCAGACAGCCCTAGCAAGAAGCTCCAGAGTGAGTATCAGCCGTATTCTGTGTGCCTTCACTTGAACTTAGAAAAAAAGGTGGACAGTCTAGTGTTAAAGTTTGGACACCCCTGGTCAGGAACATTTGATTTTAATGTGAATATTTCTAAAATGTATTTCTTTTTCATTATTAATTATATCATTATTGTAATCATTTTATTTGACTATTGCAAGTATTTTGTTTAAACTCACCAAACCTTATGTTGACTTTGTTCCTTGCAGAAGTTATGTTTTTTTTTCCATTCAGAAAATACAGGGACGCTGCCGTTTAACATCCATCCGATCTGTGTGTGTGTGTGTGTGTGTGTGTGTGTGTGTGTGTGTGTGTGTGTACACGAGTACCGAGCAAATTTTCCCCATAATGAATGAATGAATTGAATTAATATGTTCCAGACCGCCGAATATCCCCCTGTATAAGGCATTATATGCATTAATGGAGCTGTATTGTACAGGAGCTCCTGATTTATGATGGGGATATGTCCAACAAATCCATCCTAAGATAAATATATCATGAACTGCTGAGTTTAATATAGTCTGTACTGTATCATAGCGGAGCCGATTGCACATTAACCCTTACAATAACCTACAGTTGGCCAAAATCATTAACACAAAGCTTATCGTATAATAAAGTGTTGAAAAATCTCATGTAACTTAGTGTGTCAAGGATTGAAAGTGAAAAGTATAAGCAAAACACTTACTCTGTTGGTAAACTCGGGGCACTAGCGTATTTGCTAAGCTAACTGCAGCCTGAGTTTTGGAGGATTCAGTTCCGGTTTTCCTTTCGGTTGGCTCTTATTACGAACCTTTTTAGGTCCCATCTAGACTGATTTGCAAAAATAAAGAAAAGCACAATAAACACAGCACAGATCTTTACTGAGCAAGGGCTATTGTGAATCTGAATCATGAATCGAGTTTCGGCTGAAACGAGTGAAAACGGCTCGACCCATACAAGTTTAAGCAAGTGCGCCATGTACCGAGCAAACAAGCGAAAAACAATGTGCAACAGAACGAATTAGTTTTCCTTCATTATACAGGTGTGGTGGAGAGAGACAAGATCAGGGAGCAAGCCCAAATAAGCAACTACACATTAGAAACAAGCCCAAAAAAATGCAACCTGTGACTACCAATATTTATAAGTGACTTTACAGAAAAACAAGTCCAAAGCCACTTAAGATAAGCGGATAAGATGTGAAGTGAACAGGGAGGAGAGTACGTATAGGGAAAGCACAGCAGGCAGTAGTTGTTCAGCCTTCTGTGGAAAGGGAAAAGAGAGAGAGGAGAGCTATGCGGTATGATGTGGCTCTCCAGCACACATCATCCTGACAGTAATCAAATATCATATTTATAACAGTTAAAATACACAAGCTTAACATTTTTTAAATTTAAGTTTATTTCCTTTTATAATTTGTTAGAATTGTTACGACCAAGTTGATCGGACGTTGATCGGACGGACGTTAAACGGCACTTACCTGCTCTGTTCATTTTCAACATTAAGTCTCTTCAGTTAATTGAGAAGGTTGACCAATCTCCAAACTGCACTTGTCGAGTAGGTTTATTATCATCATTCCAACTCTATGGACTCGTACAGCGACACGAAATGTTATTCCTTCAGGCCCGTGGTTCAACCTACGACACCAGAGTGCGGTACAACCTGCGGGACAACGTGCAGTCTCCTATGTCATGTCTTATTGTGTAGAAGTTCAACTCTGTGCTATGTGTGTATGTCTCAGGATCTCACCGCATCATTGAGACTGATTATGATGATGCTATTACGGTAGTGTCTACAGGTGGGTGGGGCGGGCGCATGGTGACTGCGATCACGCTGTAGCTGCCCAGCACAGGGGAAGAGAGGGTCGCTTCGAAGGGCATCTAAATGCCCACATTTGACCGGTTTAGACATGCGTATATAAATGTAATGTAATGAAACAAAAATCTGCTGGTGGTTACAAACCAGGCACTGAATCGTTGATGAGGTCATTCCAGGCTCTCCCCCCCCTCTGCTGGGCTGTAGTAGTAATGAAGCTGTACCACAGAGAAAACCCCACAAACACACCTGCATGACTGTGGCACTGAGTAGTAGCGCTTAGAGCACCTTCATAAGGCCTCGAAGTGTAATAACGCCGGCCTGTTATCCAGCAATAACAGACTGTGGGCAGCGTTTGCACTCTAATACAGGCCTTATGACCATACGCTAATTTTGTGTTCGACTTCATTCTGTCGCATGCCTGTAGCAAAGTCTGCTGTAGATTTTAGCTTCTTATTTTGAAGCCATGTAAGGACGTGGCTTAAGGTTGAAGAGCGTGCCTGATTTTGGTTTACCAGGTGTAGAAGAATAATGCAGAGACAAAGCAGAATGGGAACTGGTTTTATTATATACAGTGGTACCTCGGTTCTCGTCATGAATTTGTTCCAAAAGGCTTGTCGAGAGCCAAAAATGACAAGGATTGAGTGATTTTTTTTTTTTTTCCCATAAGAAATAATGTAAATTAAATTAGTCTTTTCCAGACCACCAGAAAATGAAGGTGAAACGTAAAAGCAATAGCAACATACTTACTCTATTGGTGAACTCAGAGGTGCTAGTATAGCTGCTAATGCTGATGCTAATGCTCAGCCTGAAAGCCAAGAGGATTCAATTTCTGTTTTCCTTTCGGTTGGCTGTCATTACTAACCA
The DNA here is from genome assembly GCA_025084515.1 of Ancistrus triradiatus. Taxonomy (NCBI): domain Eukaryota; kingdom Metazoa; phylum Chordata; class Actinopteri; order Siluriformes; family Loricariidae; genus Ancistrus; species Ancistrus triradiatus. The sequence goes on along the minus strand of JAJAGP010000483.1, from coordinate 213,631 downwards.
TTTTATGATCCATGGAGACTTATTTGCACTAAGTATACAGTAGAGTAGATTTAAAAATAAACAAAAACACAATAACAATCACTGATCAAGGGCTATCGTGAATCTGAATCACCATGTACTGAATCATGAATTGTGAATCATGAATTTTGGCTGAAATGAGTCGTGCTGCTCGACCCATCAAATGACGAGAACTGAGATAAATTTTTAGTCAAAATGTGTCAAGAACCGAATTTGACGAGTTCCAAGCAGGTCAAGAACTAAGGTACCACTGTATAATAATACTCACAAGGGACTTGAACCGTTAAACAAACCATTATAATACACTATATAGATAAAAGTATTGGGACACACTTCTTAACCATTCTATTCTATACTATTCTGCTGTTTCCATTCACTCCCATTGCCACAGGTGTAAAAATTAAGCACCTGGTCATGCAGTCTGGCTTTACAAACATTTGTGAAAGAATGGGTCATTCTAAAGAGCTCACTGAATTCAAGCACAGTACTGTAATAGAATGCAACAAGTCAGTTTGTGAAATTTCTTCCCTCCAAGATAAAAGTGGAAGCATTTTGGAAGTGCCAGATCACCTTACCAAGTTACAGAGCAGGGTTGCCAAGTGCTGAGGCTCATAGTGTATAAAAGTCACCAACGCTCTGCTGAACCAATAACTGCAGAATTCAAAATCTCCTCTTGCATTAACATCAGCACTAAAACTGCATCGGGAGCTTCATGGCATGGGTTTCCATGGCCAAACAACAGCATGCAAGCCTTACATCACCATTAGAATGCCAACTGTTGGATGAAGTGGTCTAAAGCATTCTACCAATGGACTCTGGAGCAGTGGATGCATTTTGTAGGGTGACAAATCACACTTCTCTATCTGGCAGTCTGATGGACGAGTCTGGGTTTGATGGATGCCAGGAGAGCATTACCTGCCTGCATTGTGCCAACTGTAAGGTTTGGTGGAGGAGGGATAATGCTGTGGGGATGTTTTCAGTGGTCGGCCTAGGCCCCTTAGTTCCACTGAAAGGAAATCTTAATGCTTCAGGATACCAAGACATTTTGGACAAATGTATGCTTCCAACTTTGTGGGAACAGTTTGGGGAAGGCCCTTTTCTGTTCCAGCATGACTGTGGCCCAGAACACAAAAGGGATGTCATAAAAGCTCCTGTAGGTGTAACGTGTAGGGGTCCCAATACTGCCTTCCATACAGTGTATGTAGTACTGGCTTTTTACAAAATGTTCACAATGTACAATTTATTAATAGGAAAAACAGGGACAAACAGGTATATTCATATCAGGTACTCAAGTTCTATAGGCCACACCTCCTTTAGTAGAACTGACGGGTGCCTCAGACACGCCTCCTTTGGTAGAACTTGCAGGTACATAGAGGCCATGTCTCTTTTATTGGAACTAATAGAGGCCACAACTCATCTACTGGGACTGTGAGGGGTCTGCACCTCCTTTACCCTTCACCTGGGCCGACAGGTACAGAGGCCACACCTCCTTAATCTCCTGCTCAGGGACTGACAGGGAAAGAGGTTACACCTTCTGACAGGCAAATATGCCACACCGCATTCTCTAGTCCTGACATGCTTCCTTTACCAGAACTGAAAGAAACAGAGGTCACGCCCCCTTCACTGGATTGACAGGCATATAGCCACACCTACTTCACTGGAACTGCCACAGAACGAGAGAGAAACTGCTACACTAGCAATTGAAACAGATAAGCAGGTGATGCCGGACTTTTCAGAAAGGACAGTTGCCACTCTGGTGCAACCATGGTGCATGGAGACAGGGCAGTTTATCTTTACCATTAAATGCTGTAGTGTGGTGGCGCAGTAAACTGGAGATTTTTGTTTTTTTGGCTTTTGGCATGTTCTAGAGTAGCAGTTGTGCTGGTAGATCGGCACAATCATTTCGCATGTTGTTTTACTGGTTTTAAAATATTCAATATGTGAGTATCCATCCATCTATCCATCTATCCATCTATCTATCTGTCTTTATGATTTTTAACCTACTCTCCTTCCATCCATCTTTCCATCCATTTATTATTCATCCATCGTCTAAATAACTTTGACCATCCATTCATTCATCTATCCATCATAAATCCCTCCTCCAAATAACTTTCTAAAAATCCATCCATTCATTCATCCATCCATGCACCGCTGTGTAAGTCCATCCATCTATTTTTGCATGCAACAATGCATGTGTCACTCCATCTATCCATTTATTTATGAATTTGACTTACTCTCCTTCCAGTCATTTATTCATCCATGTATTATCCATCCATTCTCTAAATCCTCTAAACCTTCTTACCATTCATTCATACATCCATCCTCCAGATAACCATCCATCCATGCCACTATACATCCACCAATTAATCCATGCAACTCTGTCAATCCATCTATCCTTCTATTTAGCAATTTAACCTACTCTCCTTCTATCCATCCATCCATCCATCCTCTAAATAACTTTCTAACATCCATTCATCCATCTCTTCATCCATTCATCCATCCTCCAATTAACTTTCTAACCATCCTTCCATCCATCCATCCATTCATTCATCCATGCACCTCTGTGTCAGTTCATCCATCTATTTATGCATGTAACAGCTCTCATCCATCCATCCTCCAAATAGTAATTCATCCATCCATGCATATGTACATCCACCCATTCACCTTTATCACTATATCTATCCATCTACTTATGCATTTAACCTACTCTCCTTCCACCCAGCCATCCATCCATTTGTTATCCATCCATTCTCTAAATAACTTTCCATCCATCCATCCTTCCATCCTCCAAATAACTGTCCATTCTGCCATGCATCCATCCATCCAACCAGCCAACTCTGTCTCTCTATCTCTTTCTATCCATCCATCTATTATCCATCCATCCTCTAAATAAGTTTCCATCCATCCATTTATCCATCCTTCCTCTAAATAACATACTAACCATCCATTCATCCATCTGTCCATCCATTCTCTAAATAACGTCATCTCAAATCATCTGTCTATCCATCCATCTTTCTGTCCATCTATTCCTCCGTCTATCCATCCATCTAGCTATCCATCTATTTTTGCATCTTACCAACTTTCCATCTATCCATCCATCCATCCATCCTTAAACCTACTCTTCATCCATCCATCCATCCAATTTGTTTATCCATCCATATGTACTTTATTAGAAATACCTATCTGGAGCTTACAATCGATTTTACCAGGTTCATCTGACATACAGGTGCATTTTACTGACTGTAGCTCATGTAATATGATGTACAAATAATCCATCACTGGAAAGGGACCACCACAGGACCTCCACTGTCCATGTGATTTAGCTGGTGGTCATCCACCCAGGTGCAGCAGCTTCTCAGCACAGTGTGCACCTTTATTATAGATAAACCTGATAAAATGGCCACTGATTGTCAGTATAAGGTGGGTGTACCTAATGAAGAGGCCCATGGGTGGATATAGTATATGTATCTTCTGATGATTTAACGTTCTGCTAGAGACTCAGTGGTGTTTGTGATATCCCAGCAGCAGAGAGAAACTCCAGAGAGAGGGAGAGGTGCAGCACTCTGACGGTACCTGAGAGGCAGGCGGCCGTCCATCATCGCTCTCGCTCCGTCTCTCCACACAGAGAGGACCAGTGTAGAGCTCGCTCACGCCACTCGCACGTCCCCATGCAAAGGTCAGTCCATAACACACGCATGCACATGCTGACACACACGGTGCGAGGGTTTGATTCATTTAAAGGTGAATTTGATGTTGTTAAAACAGTCAACTGTGCAGCAGAGTGAGGCAGCAGGACTTGCGTTTGATTTCTTTACATCTTTCTCCTCTTCGTCTCTTGTTTCAGGAGCCTGGATGAAATTCACCAGAAGCGGCATCATTCCCAGTCACCCACCCAGTACCATAACGCTCTGCAGGAACACCGGTCTGGAGACTCGGACTATGACTACTCTGAGGACAGGTACAGCCACCGACATACTGAGCTTTTAGTATGATCCATTTTACTGAAGGGCAACCCTGAAGTGCAGCTTCATAACGCGATTTTGTAATGGGACTTTGATACGCAGCTTCAAAGTGCAACTTTGCAAAGCAACTTACTTCAAATCTGATCTTTATAACATGTTTTGTAACGCTACTTCATGCTACAACTTCAGAATGAAATGCAGCTTTGAGATCTCAGCTTTGCAACACACCTTTGAAACGCAACTTTGAAATCACACCAAACGCAGTTTTGAAACGCAGCTACTTCAAATCTGACCTTCATAACGTAATATTTAATGCAGATTTGTAACACAATTTCATAACACAACTTCAAAACGAATGGAGCTTCAGAACACACCTTTGCAATCGCAACTTCAAAAACCACCTTTGAAATCACAACTTCGGATCTCAAGTTCGAATCTCAAGTTTGAATCTCAACTTCAGATATCAAGTTCGAATCTCTAGTTCGGATCTCAAGTTCGGATCTCAAGTTCGGATCTCAACTTCAGATCTCAACTTCGAATCTCAAGTTCGGATCTCAACTTCAGATCTCAAGTTCGAATCTCAAGTTCGAATCTCAAGTTCGAATCTCAAGTTCGAATCTCAAGTTCGAATCTCAACTTCAGATCTCAACTTCAGATCTCAACTTCAGATCTCAACTTCAGATCTCAACTTCAGATCTCAACTTCGAATCGCAACTTAACGCAACTTCAGATCGCAACTTCAGATCGCAACTTCGAATCTCAACTTCGAATCTCAACTTCGAATCTCAACTTCAGATCTCAGCTTTGAATCGCAACTTAACGCAACTTGGAATCTCAGCTTCGGATCTCAACTTCAGATCTCAACTTTGAATCGCAACTTAACACAACTTCAGATCTCAACTTCAGATCTCAACTTCAGATCTCAACTTCGAATCGCAACTTAACGCAACTTCAGATCTCAACTTCAGATCTCAACTTCGAAACGCAACTTAACTGAACTTCGAATCACAGCTTCAGATCTCAACTTCAAAACGCAACTTCGAAACACAACTTTGAAATCAACCTTTGTAATGTAATTTTGTATTGCAACTTTGTAGCACAACTTCGTAACAGGACTTCCAAACTTGCAACCGAAATGCATCCTTCATAACACAGTTTCATAATGCAACGTCGAAACATTTCATAACACAACACGGGTTCATAACACAACTACTACTTTCTAATGCAACTTCGATACGCATCTTCATAATGCAACTTTGCAACACACCAGAAACATCAGCTCACCAGAGGGGGGTGGGAAAAACCCGAGCTGCAGGGCTGATTAAACACAACAGGGCAGTGAAAGGTTTTCATGCTCATGTCTTACAGTGAATAATCTTGTTTCTCAGGTTGTGCGTTGTTATTGATTAACCTTTTGTCTGCTGGTATTTTTATGTTGGATAATCATCCGTCCTCAGTGAGGTCCTGGAGATGCACAGATCAATCCGGGGTGGGAGCGCCGAGTGCCTGCACACAAACAGGTAAAACACAGAAATACCCAAGAGCTTCTGCTTAAACGTCTTTATTCTTATTCAGACCTAAATCAGACGCTCTGTGTTCCTGCTCTGAGCTCCTGTTTACTTTAAAGTGTTTAAGCATTTGCTCAGAGTGACTGTACAGAGCTCTCTTCTCTATGCATGTCCAGCTCGCATGTCTACCTGGCTCTAATTCCCTTTTCTTTGCTCTTCTCATTGCATGGGCTTTTGTGTGCTAACTGTGGTAGGACCTTAGCTAGGCACTGTAATACCTTGCCCCCAAAGATGCCCCTGTTAGTGAATGGCATTCACAAAGACATATACAGGTAAGAACCGCCTCCATTACAAGGCCTCTTGTTGTGTTGCTGCGTTTTATCGTGACGTATTAATACTTCTGTACCCAAAATACATCAGTTGCTTTGACATTCCCACATCTTTGGATCTCTTAGGTTTTTGTGTAGTCTTGGTTGTAACCTATATTAGCCATAATGTGATTTGCAGAGGTTAAAATGCTGGACTACAGAGCAGAAGGGCACTTCATAATAGCGCTCAGATAGCACAGCGGCCAAGTTAGGCTCGGTGGACATCACTGACACAATTGGCTGTGTTAGAGAGAGGAAATGTAAAGATTTGGGTCAAATCATCAACAATATGTTATATGATTATTATACCATTGCTGAAAATCAAATCTGATGGTGGCCTAAGACTTTTGCACAGTACTGTATATACTTTTTGTGTTTGTGTAAAGTCTGTGCTCTAAACTCAGACCTGCTTGATCCTTTGTTCATTTCTTCGTCTTTAGGCTCGACTCTTTCCACCTTTATATTTGAAGTTTGCTTGTTTTTGCTTGCTTGCATGCTTTTCTCTTGTTTATTTCTTTTCTTTCCATGCTAAGCTCCACTCTTCCTGCATGCCTAAAGAACAAATCCGTGCGGCGAATAGAAGGGGGCGGGGTCCCGCCCCGTAGCACCGCCCCCCAGCGTGTGCTCAGGTTTACAGATGAGGTCAGCAGTAGGTAAGCGTGTGTGGCCTCGTGGCCAGTGCTTAGACTTATGGTCATGTGTGCGATACATCAGTGTGGTGGGGGGTTAGCGACTCAGACCACTGGTGCACCTCAGCCAATAAATAAACAAATTAAAGACGTTATGTTATGTTATGGAAATTGAATTCAGTGGTCAAATACTGTAGCTCAGACCCATGTTCGGCCTGGCCGGGAGCTCCACAGACACAACTGGTTATGTCTGAGGGAGGGAAGGTTGGAAGGGGATCATCTGTCTGCTTCTGCTGCAACAGATTTATTTAGTCATCATTTCTTACCGATGAGATTTGCCTCATTTCTATGTGAAGCGTTTTCTCTCTGGTTTCTGTTTTTCATTTTTGCATTTCTCCTTTTTCTTTTCTTCTTTCTTTTCCTTTGGACTTTCTTCCTTACTTTCTTTAAAAAGTTATTTTCTTGCTTGGCTTTTTAAATTGTTACTATTTCTTACTGTTTTTTTTATCCAAAACCTCTTCTTTGTCCCTTTTTCTTCAACACTTTATTCATAAATCATTTTATTTAGTTTTTCTTCTTTTCTTGTATCTTTACAAGTTTTCTTCTTTCTTTAAACTCTCTCATGTTTTCTTTTTATTTATTTTTTCATTCTTTTTGCTTGTTTTCAGAGTGCATCAAACATTTTCTTTCTTTTTTTCTTTCTTTCTTTCTTTCTTTAAAATTCTCTTTCTTTCTTTAAACTCTCATGTTTCCTTTTTTAATTGTTTTTGCTTGTTTTCAGAATGCTTAAAACATTTCTTTCCTTCTTTAAAATTCTCTTTATTTCTTTAAACTCATGTTTCCTTTTCTTTTTTTAATTTTTTTTGTTTGTTTTCAGAATGCTTAAAACATTGTCTTTTTCTTTCTTTAAAATTTTCTTTCTTTATTTGAACTCTCTCAAGTTTTCTTATTTATTTTTTAATTGTTTTTGCTTGTTTTCAGAATGCTTAAAACATTTCTTTCTTTAAAATTCTCTTTCTTTCTTTAAACTCTCATGTTTCCTTTTCTTTTTTAATTTTTTGCTTCTTTTCAGACTGCTTAAAAACATTTTTGTCTTTTCTTTCTTTCTTTAAAATGCTCTTTCTTTAATTGAACTCTCTCAAGTTTTCTTATTTATTTTTTAATCGTTTTTGCTTGTTTTCAGAATGCTTAAAACATTTATTTCTTTATTTCTTTAAAATTCTCTTTCTTTCTTTAAACTCTCATGTTTCCTTTTCTTTTTTTAATAGTTTTTTCTTGTTTTCAGAATGCTTAAAACATTTTTCTTTCTTTATAATTATCTTTCTTTAAACTCTATCATATTTTTTCCTTTTTGCTTGTTTTCAGAATTCTTAAACGATTTTCTTTCTTGCTTCTTTTTTCTGAACACTGCTGTTGTTCGATTTATTTGTTGTCTCCTTCATTTGTTCTTCAAGCTGCATTCACTCTCATTTTAGTTCTTGTTTCTTTACATTTTTTTATTTCTTTAAAATGTTTTCTTTCTGGCTTGCGCCTTGAAGCTTTTCTGCTTCTTCCTTTCAGTTCATTTCACTCTCTGAAATATTTTTCATAATGCTTTCTAATCCTTTTTCATTTCTGTCTTTCTTGCCTTCCATCCTTTCTCTTGCTAAAATGTGGCCTAGTGGTTAAAGCACTGGACTATGGACCAGAAGGTCCAGGGTTCAAATCCCATCCCTGATAAGCTGCCACTGTTGGGTCCTTGACCAAGGCTCTTAACTCACAAGTGCTTGGATTGTACGACTATCAGTTGTATAAACACAATTGGTCATGTCTGAGGGAGGAGAGGTTGGAAGGGGATCATCTGTCTGCTTCTGCTGCAACAGATCCCCATCAGTAGGAAAGATGGTACATGTACTAACTACTATGAATTACTCACTAATAGTACGTTATACACTAGTAACTGAAGGGGTAACTGGGATTAAGTCTAAAGTCTCTGACGGTCACGTTCCAGACCAGTAAGAGTTAACAAGCAGTGGCTGACATCACGTAAACAATGTGAGAATAAAACAGAGCCAGGGCTAAAAGCCAAGTGTTGCATCAATATCCCGGACCTACAGACCCAGTTTTTATTCGGGCCATCTGCTGAAGGAAGGGCACAGACCCAGCACGCTAATGAGACGATCTGACAGCCAGAGGCTAGGGAAGCTTTCACACTGAATTACTGAACCTCCTACTACTGCTCCCATGATGCCTTGTGCTCGGAGTAACTGAGCCTTAAACACACATCACAGACTGACCACCAGGTCCATCAGCATCGGGTTTTAACCACGATATTTGTTCCATGCAGTCATCATTTCCAGGGGTGGAATGATGCACTCTGCTCACGATTCGATTTTCTCACGATTATTGGTTTTACATTTGACAAAAGACATTCCTTTTTTATGTCTGTAGTGTAAACAATGTAAACAAGGCACATTTTCCTGTGTAAGTGTTGTAACAATAAAACTTCAGTGAAATTAAAAGAAATGACTGGAAACATTAGACTTAAAACTGTAAACCATATGCCCTATTCTACCAGTGCAATACCTCTGTACAATAGTTCTTACATTCAGTATTTCATTTTATTCAATTAGCGTAATTCTAATCTTGAAAGTCTTTGTGCACAGTCTTTGGGAGGTGAACTGTTTTAATCTGATGACTGCTTCATCTAGTGTTCACAATTGGAATTGCATTAGATGGTGGCAAAATCAAGAACGTATAATCCAATTAGACGATGCATCGTCCCACCCGATGATAGACACCGTCCCATTTTTGCATCGCGGTACATCGTGTCATGATACATTGTTACACCCCTAATTATTTCTCACGATGACATTTCTCTCATTTCTTCTATCTGAAACTTTTTCTTTCTGGTTTCTATTTTTCTTTTTTTTTCTTTTTCTTTTCTTTCTTGCATTCCTGCTATTTCTTCCTTTCTTTTCTTCTTTCTTTCATTTTTACTTTCTTGCTTGTTTCTTTAAAAAATGTATGTTCTTGTTTGGTTCTTTAAACTCTTACTATTTCCTCCTTAATTTATCCAAAACCTCTTCTATTAGTGCATTTGTTGTCCTTTTTTCTGTACTTGATTCATAAATCCTTTTGGTTATTTATGTTCTCTTGTCTTGAAACCATCGTGTCCTTCTTTCTTTAAAACTCATATTTTATTCTTTTTATTTCTGTTTTTTATTCTTTTTGCTTGCTGTCAGAATGCTTCAAACATGTTTTTCTTTTTCTTTCATGTTTTCTTTCTGGCTTGCTCTTGAAGCTTTTCTGCTTCTTTCTTTCATCCATCCAAATCTTCATCATAATGCTTTATAATTATAGTTTAGATACTTTCTGTTGCTAAAATCTGGTTTAGTGGTTAAGGTACTGGATTATGGACCATAAGGTCCAGGGTTCAAATCCCACCTCTGCTAAGCTGCCACTGTTGGGTCCTTGAGCAAGACCCTTAACCCACAATTGCTTGGATTGTAAGACTGTACCAGTTGTAAGTCGCTTTGGATAAGGGCGTCTGCTAAATGACATAAAAGTAAATGTAGATGTTTTTCATAATACTATTATACCCCTAATTGTTTTCCTTTCTTTTTCTTTGTCTTTCTTATTTCAAAATGTCTCACTTTCCTTTAAACTATCCGTTCTTTTGTTCATCCTGTCCTTCCTTCTTCATTTTCTTTGCTTGTAAGCTTCTTTAAACTTATCCATGTCTTTTGATTCCTTCCGTTTCTTTTCCACAGTGACCTTCAGCCATCGTTGGACAGAGTCCGCAGTGCCAGTACGACCTGCTTGAGGCCGGACAGCAGCTTTTACTCTCCTGACAGAGACAGGTACAGAGCAGCTATAATATTCATGTAAATTCAGACTGGGATCACATAAGCTCTAAACACTGAAGGTGCTACAGAGATGATAAGCACTATATACAGTACATGCATCCACTACCTACACTGCATTCACGACAGTCACTGTTTGAACTAACACAGTGTGAATTCCTTCCTGTGAAGTCACGGAAAGAAGAAACAGAAGCTGTGGAATCGCTGCGTTTGGATAGAGAATCATAATTTTTTTTGTGACAGCATGCAGACAGATGCTGTACTGCCATATCTGTTCTTATTTCGAGATCTGTTCCATCCTCGAGCTTCATCTGTCTCTCCATTCAGCTGCTTTCTCATACCTGTTTCTTTTCTTTTTTTTTTGTCTTTGACTTGTCGCTTGCTGTCCTCATGCTCTGCATGCAGGCTGTCGGGCAGTTTGGACAGACCTGCCTGTGTAAAAGCTAACAGGAAGTCTATTGACAATGACAGGTGAGATTTTATGCCCATCCATACCAGCATTAGGTCTGTATTTTGTTTTATTTGCCTCATATTTATTGTCCTTGCCCTTACAGTCTAGGGGTATCACAAAATGTGATGTGATACCAGTAAGCCTAGTAATATCAAAAGAGAACTGAAGGCTGAGTAATCCTCTTAAGGCTGTATTGATAGCTATTGCGGTAGCTTCCTTTAAGAGAAATCTTCCGACCCTATAAGTGATGATATCGTACAGTTATAGATGGTGTATTTATGGTTGTGTAAATGTAGCTCATCACTATCTCAATCAATACTGTGGTCTGAAATGGGTCGTAACACAATCCTTGTAAATGTCCAAGGTCTTATTTTAGAATTGTTTTTCATTCTGGGACTGCAATGTAAACTAATTAATTGGAATAGAATGACTAATAGGAATGGCTCTGGTTGTTAAGATACGTACGCTCATTGACAAAAAAAAAAAGTTGATGGAATCAAATGAAACTTTATATGTGGGAATGTAATAATAATATATGTAAGCGATTACAGTATTAGAGCAAAATTATACATTAATTGGGGGAACTGTACAATTGAAAGTGGGCTCTAGTACCCTGTTGGGCCGCCTCTAGCCTGGATACAAGATGAGATAAGGCTGGTCATGGAGTGAAACAGGTTCTGTTTGGTATCCTGTGGCACATTTTCCCACAGATGCTGCAGCTGGGCCTGTAGATCCTGCACACTCGTAGGTTGCTGAAGCTGGTGTTCCAGCTGGTCCCATAAATGCTCGATTGGTGATAAATCTGGCAACCGGGCAGATCGAGGAAGTGTTGGAGTCTGGAGGAGATTTTCCTGGGAAACCCTTGCTCTGTGTGGGCGAGCATTATCCTGCTGAAAAATGCCAGTTGGAAGCCCTGCCATGAGAGGCAACACGTGGCCGCAGGAAGCCCTGCACATATCGCTGAGCTGTTAGTGTCCCTCGTATCATTATTAGCAGTGACTGTCTTATGCGATGGCTCCCAGATCATCACACCAGCAGTTGGGGCAGTGTGTTGCTTCACAGCAAAGGCAGGATTGAAGGACACGTAATGGGCGCCAACAAATTTCCTTCTGCTAAACACCCGGAAATGGTTTGGCCAAAGACGGGTGTGTAGTGAAGATGCCCCGTGCTTGTCGGCGAATCAAACGAATCTCCCGAATGTGTCATAGAGGCATGTCTAACAGTCAACGATCTCTCACCAAGAGGTACATTACCCAAAAGTAGCCTCTGTGAGCCTTTATATAGACAGCAGGGGATGTACTTTTACGCCCTCTTGTGGCAAGACCCAGTGTCTAATCAGACCACACCTGTAATCATTTACACTTACATTTACAGCATTTAGCAGACGCCCCTATCCAGGATACAGTCTTACAATCCAAGCAATTGTGGGTTAAGGGTCTTTCTCAAGGACCCAACAGTGACAGCTTGGCAGAGGTTCCGGTCCAGAGTCCAGTTCCTTAACCGCTAGGCTACCACAGTATCATTTACATACCTGCCTGAGATTCATATCTGGGTGCGTTATTTTTTTGTCAGTGAGAAGTTTATACTAAGAAGTTTTAGGTCTTCTACTGCCGATTTGCTGCCTCTTTTCCTATTTGTTCTAAGATTCCATGTGAAGAAGCTTTGTAGAACTAATCAGGGAAACTTTCATGCCTTGTCAGATGCACACGTTAGACATTTCAGCAATTAGCAGGCAGGCTTTCTGCTCCATTACTGGCTCTACTTTTTTTGTTTGTTTCATTTTTAATTTGCTCATTAAAAATCTTGTCTGGTTTTTTCCCACTGGTCCATGCATGCTTTAATTATCTGTTCTTTCTCTACGCTATTGCTCTACATTATTGCATTCAGGATTCAGCCCACCTCCATCCTGCGGGGCAGCAGGTGGAGGAGAGAAGCCCCCCTCCGACCCTTTGGACAGGACAGGTGCATGCTAACTAACCCCCCGCTCTCCCTTACCCCTATTGAACCCCCATGTTTGTGATGGTAATGGTGGTTGAGTTGGTCCGTTCTGACAGTGTAGTTCAAAAGAAAGTTGTAATTATTTTTAATGCCGCAGTCTAACTTGCTGTCATTTGTATCAACAGTAAAGATGGGATTGAGTAAGCTCCATGTATGTACATTATTTCTACCTAACCTAAAGGGAGAAAAAGCCCATTTATTAAATGGCTATATATAAACGTAATGTAAGTGTTGTAAACAGGAACTTACTTATCATAGGCTCTGCTGTGGTACTGTATAGCTCGCTCTACCAAACACTCGCTAAGCTCATCAGTTCAGGATACCCTTAACTTATGGTGGATTTGTTGGACCGTATGGCCATCATAAATCAGGGAGCCCCTGTATAATACAACTCCATTAATGCATATAATGCCTTATACAGTGTGGATTTTCTGGGGGTCTGGAACAGATTCATTCAATTTACTTATTCCTTATGAGAAAGGTAGCTGTCGGTTCTCGACACGCCTTCTGGAACGAAGTAACAACGGGAACCGAGGTACCACTGCATATGGTGTTACCTGATTTATTTTATATATTTATTTTTGAGGGGAGGGTAATGGCAATAGCAAACCAAACGCTTCACCCGTTCTTAACATATATGGACGAACACAACTCTTCTTTCTGTCTTCCTCTCTCGCAGAGTTTATCTGCATGGTGGACGTGCCTCCCCTAATGAGACTCCCTTGTCAGTGCGTAGGGGGAGACAGCTGCCCCAGCTCCCCGCTAAGAGCAGCAGTATAGAGCAAGGTAGGCAGTGTCCGGCGTTACGAGCTCGAGCATGCATCGGCCATTTGCAGTATGACTTCAATGGATAACGTGGACGCAGTTATATGAACAGGCCTATGCAAATGCTTTTGGATATAAAGGAATGTTATTATTCTCTCTCAGCTTTGGCAGTAGAAGAGCGAGCTCGTCAGCTGAGTCAGATGCGAGTTCCCTCATATCGTCCGGGTTCCTCTGCCAGCTCAGGTCACGACCAAGACATGGAGCTCAAGAACAAAAGAGATGTGAGTCAAGCACTCAAACAGTTTTACACCGCACACTGGTATGGCGTTTGTTTTTGTTTTTTTCTAGACTCAGTTCACGGGCCTGATCGTTTATGACTGGCCAGCAGGCACATTAATGCATTATTATACAACCCCGATTCCAGTGAAGTTAAGATGCTGTGTAAAACATAAATAAAAGCAGAATACGATGATTTGCCAGTCCTTTTCAACCCATATTCAATTGAATACACTACAAAGACAAGCTATTTAATGTTCAAACGGATAAACATTATTGTTGTTTTTTTCCAAATATTCACTCATTTTGAATTTGATGCCTGCAACACGTTCCAAAACAGTTGGGACTGGAGCAACAAAAGACTAAGAAAGTTGAGGAATGCCCAAAATATACCAGTTTGGAACATTCCACAGGTGAACAGGTTCATTTGAAACAGGTGAGTGTCATGATTGGGTATAAAGGAGCATCCCTGAAAGGGGAAGGATGGGGCGAGGTTCACCACAAATACTCCAACAGTTTAAGAACAACGTTCCTCAATGTGCAATTGCAAAGAATTCAGGGACTTCATGATCTACAGTCCATAATATCATCAAAAGATTCAGAGAATCTGGAGAAATCTCTGCAAGTAAGTGGCAAGGCCGAAAACCAACACTGAATGCCCATGACCTTCGATCCCTCAGGCGGCACTGCATTAAAAACCGACATCATTCTGTACCGGATATTACCACATGGGCTCAGGAACACTTCAGAAAACCATCGTCAGTGAACACAGTTCGTCGCTCCATCTACAAGTGCAAGTTAAAACTCTACCATGCAAAGTGAAAGCCATATACCAACAACACCCAGAAACCCCGCCGGCTTCTCTGGGCCCGAGCTCATCTGAGATGGACTGACCAAAGTGTAAAAGTGTCCCCGGACTGTTGAGCAACTGAAGTTGTACATCAAGCAAGAATGGGAAAGAATTCCACCTACAAAGCTTCAACAATTAGTGTCCTCTGTTCCCAAACGCTTATTGTGTGTTGTTAAAGGGAAAGGTGATGTAACACAGTGGTAAACATGCTCCTGTCCCAACTGTTTTGGAACGTGTTGCAGACACCACATTTCAAAATGAGTGAATATTTGCAAAAATCAATTAACTTTATCTGTTTGAACATTAAATATCTTGTCTTTATTTACATTTACATTTACAGCATTTAGCAGACGCCCTTATCCAGAGCAACTTACAATTGGTACAATCTTACAATCCAAGTAATTGTGGGTTAAGGGCCTTGCTCAAGGACCCAACAGTGGCAGCTTGGCAGAGGTGGGATTTGAACCCTACCACAGTCCCTGTGTCTTTATAGTGTATTCAGTTGAATATGGGTTGAAAAGGATTTATGATTCATCGTATTCTGTTTTTATTTATGTTTTACACAACATCTCAACTTCACTGGAATTGGGGTTGTAGGAAGCTTTGGGGAAGTTACTCAAATAAAGGTAATCGAGTGTAAATGACGAATCACGTCTTTCAGAATGTCACGGGGATTACTTGACTAATTTCTTCCTGCCTTACTCATTTCTTCCTAGATTTCTGGCCGTCCAATTTCTGTAAAGCAGCTCATTTAAATGGTACCAAAAGTTGAAATTAAGCTGCCGGTGTGTGTTATTGTATAGATGTACAAGAGGAGTTGTGATAATATGTCAGCGAGGTCGTCAGACAGCGATGTAAGCGACGTTTCGGCCATTTCTCGAGCCAGCAGTGCCTCCCGCCTCAGCAGCGCCAGCTACATGTCAGTCCAATCAGAGAGACCCCATGGACGGTTCAGGTTTGGAAACACACACACACACACACACACGGGCAGTTAAATCATTCATATGCATCATATAGTGGCAAAGAAAAGTTTGTGAACCTTGTGGAAAATGGATTTCTATATTGTACCTAATGTAATAACACAGCATATATTGAATGTATTGATTAATCATTCACAGTCCAGTTTGGAAAATATGTGTGAGCCTCTGGGCTAAAATCAAAAGTCAGGCGTTTCAGTTGATGAAATCTGAAGGTGTTGTAGATGAGCAATGCTTTCTAAAAATGCACACAACGTCTGAAAGGATAAGGAGATAGGAAGCATATTGTATAGATTATGAGAGATTATGAAAACCTCAGTTTAGCTTTTTTTTGGCTCGGTGTGGTCTCTAGGGTTTCTTGGCTCGGTGTGGTCTCTGTTTAGGTTTTTTTGGCTCGGTCTGGTCTCTGTTTAGGTTTTTTTGGCTCGGTGTGGTCTCTGTTTAGGTTTTTTTGGCTCGGTGTGGTCTCTGTTTAGGTTTTTTTGGCTCGGTGTGGTCTCTGTTTCGGTTTTTTTGGCTTGGTGTGGTCTTTGTTTCGGTTTTTTTGGCTTGGTGTGGTCTTTGTTTAGGTTTCTTGACTCGGTGTGGTCTCAGTTTAGGTTTTTTGGCTCGGTGTGGTCTCTGTTTAGGTTTTTTTGGCTTGGTGTGGTCTTTGTTTCGGTTTTTTTGGCTTGGTGTGGTCTTTGTTTAGGTTTCTTGACTCGGTGTGGTCTCAGTTTAGGTTTTTTGGCTTGGTGTGGTCTATGTGTTTTAGGTTTATGGCTGGTGTGGTCTTCTGTTTTTTTTTTTTTTTTTTTTTTAGGGTTTTTTTGCTCGGTGTGGTCTCTGTTTAAATTAAGTCAAGTCAAGTCAAGTCAGATTTATTTTATAGCGCTTTTTACAATGGAGCATTGTCCAAAAGCAATTTACAGGTTTAGATTATCTCCTAATAACTACATCCAATCCAAATTGAGCAAGCCTAGGGCAAGAAGTGGCAAGGAAAAAACTCCCTAGTCTTAGGAAGGAAAAACTTGGAGACAAGACTCAAAAAGGGACCCACCTCCTTGGGCGGCGGAGGCGTAGATGATTAAATCGAAGAGCGAGACTACAGTCATGGAGTCAAAGTTCGAAAAATTATAAAATATAAAATGTGAAAGTATTCACATCGACATTTAAGTGCCCAGGTTATGATGATAAATCGAGGCTAATAAAGTCATGGAGTTCCCATGGTCGAATTTATTAAAATGTGGAATTATTATGCACGTGGAGCTCCATAGATGTACATCATTATGTGGGGCCGAACTGCCGGAAAAACACAGTCGTAGAGAAAGAAAAACAGAAAATGTATTAGTTATGATTAAGGGGCACAGTGATTAACCAATTCACTTGGATCCATTGTCAACACTTTGATTGCCAAGTGTAGCATGACCCCGGCCAGCATTAGCTATAGCAGCATAGCTAGAAAAGATTAGAAAGAGGAGAACTGGTAGGAAAAACAAGCCAAGAGGGATCACAGGAGACATTGGGCAACCCCACGAGCGGCAGAAGACCGCGGACCCAACGTCTTCTGATTCACATAAGACCTTTGACTATGAACCCCAGAAGCTCTGCCCTTATTTCTAAGGCAAGGGATTGCATGAGTCAAGATCACGCGGACCGAGCCTAGTTTCCGCCAACCGCACACCCGACAACTCCCGGCTAGCGGACAAGGCCCAGGAGGCCAGACAGACTCCAACTCGGCCCAGCAAAGCCAAAAACCATGCAACCTGGTCTAATCGAGTCAAACTGCTGCCGTTAAATAGTATGTCTTTAGCCTTAGGACTAAAACTTGGGAGGGGGTGTCTGAAATCTCGAACGAAAGTGGGAAGGTTTAGTCCATAGTTGGGGGGATGGATGAGAGAGCCTTTCCCCGTGTGACTTTTTTAATTCTAGGAACTAAAAGAAGCTGCACCCTGCGAACGAAAGTAGGACGAGTTGGATTGTAAAACTCTAAGAGGTCACTCAGATAATGTGGGGCCAGGCCATGTAGAGCTTTATAAGTTAATAAGAAGTATTTTGTATCATCAACAATGCGGAATTTGACTGGTAAACCCCCCCCACAGTTGCCAGTGAGCTAGAATAGAACAGCGTGACTGATCAAATTTCTAGTTCGAGTTAGCACTCGGGCAGCTGCCATTTGAACTAACTGAAGTTTATTTATTAGATTACTAGAGCATCAGTAGTAAGGCGTTTACAGTAATTCAACCTTGAGGTTATTAAACGCAGGAAACAAGTTTTCGGTTTAGGGTTTCTTGGCTTGGTGGGGGTGGTCGGGGTGAGGTGTGTTGGCTTGCGGTTTTTTGGGGGGTTTGGTGGTGGTTCGTCTGTTGAGGGTTTTTGTTGGAATTGGTGTGGTCTCTGTTTAGGTTTTTTTTTTTTTTGGTAGGTTGGTTTGGGTCTCGTAGTTTAGATTTTTTGGCTTCGGGTTATGGTTTCTGTTTTCTGTTTTTTTGACTCGGTGTGGTCGTTTAGGTTCTTGGCTTGGTCTGGCTCTGTTTAGGTTCTTGGCTCGGGGTCTGTCTCTGTTTAGGTTTTTTTTTGCTCAGTGTGGTCTCTATGTTTAGTTTTTTGGCTCGGTGTGGTCTCTTTTAGGTTTTTTTTTTGGCTCGGTGCTGTGGTCTCTGTTTAGGTTTTTTTGGGCTCGGGTCTGGTCTCTGTTTAGGTTTCTGGTCGGTGTGGTATCTGTTAGGTTTCTGGCTCGGTGTGGTCTCTGTTTAGGTTTTTTTTTTTTGTCTCGGGGTTGGGGGTCTAGATGTTTCGGTTTTTGGGCGTGGATGTGGTATGTGTTTAGAGTTTTTTGGCTCAGATGTGGTCTCTGTTAGGTTCTGGCTCGGTGTGGTTTGGTTTAGGGGGTGGTGGGAGAGGTCCTGTGGTATGGGTTTTAGGGTCTGGGTTGGATGTGTCTTGTGCGTATCCTATGTTTTGGTTTTTTTTTTTTTTTTGCTCAGTGTGGTCTCTGGTTTAGTTTGTTTGGTCGGTTGTGGTATATGTTTAGTTTTTTTGGCTCGGGGTGGGGGAGAGGTGGAGGGGGGTGGGGATAGGGGGGGGGGAGAGGTTGTAGGTGGGGTGGGGGGTGGATACGGTGGGGGTGGTCTAATTGTTAGGGTGTTGGGCTAGGTTGTGTGTGTGACTTGTTGGTGTTGTCTCGTTTTTAGGTTTTGGGCGGTTTGTGGTCTCTGTTTGTTTAAGGTTTCTTGGCTTGGTCTGGTCTCTGTTTAGGTTTCTGGCTCGGGGTGTGTGTGGTCTCTGTTTTAGGGTTTTTTTGGCTCTGTGTGTCTATGTTTAGGTTTTTTTTGGCTCAGGTGTGGTCTCGTTTTTAGGTTTTTTTGGCTCGGCTACCCGGGTCGGTCGGGGGGGGGGAGAGGGGAGGGGGGGGGGGAGAAGGGCGGGGGGAGGGGGGGGAGGGGGCGGGGAGAGGTGGGGAGGATAGGTGTAGGGGGGGTGGGGTGGAGGGGGCGGTGTGGTATCTGTTTAGTTTTTTTTTTTTTTGGCGTGGTGTGGTCCTGTTAGGTTTTTTTGGCTCGGGAGTGGTTCTCTGTTTAGGTTTTTTTGGCTCGGGGTGGGAGATGGGTAGGGGGGGGGGGGAGGCGGGGGGAAGGGGGAGGGGTGGGGTGGGGAGGGTGTAGGGGCGCTGGGGACGGTGGTCTGCTTGTCTAGTTTTTTTGGAGGGGGGTGGTAATGTTTAGGTTTTTTGGCTCGGTGTGGTCTCTGTTTAGGTTTTTTTGGCTCGGTGTGGTCTCTGTTTAGGTTTTTTGGCTCGGTGTGGTCTCTGTTTTTTAGGTTTCTTGGCTCGGTGTGGTCTCTGTTTAGGTTTGTTTGGGTCGGTGTGGTCTCTGTTTAGGCTTTTTTGGCTCTGTGTGGTCTCTGTTTAGGTTTCTTGGCTCGGTGTGGTCTCTGTTTAGGTTTTTTTGGCTCGGTGTGGTCTCTGTTTAGGCTTTTTTGGCTCGGTGTGGTCTCTGTTTAGGTTTTTTTGGCTCGGTCTGGTTTATGTTTAGGTTTCTTGGCTCAGTGTGGTCTCTGTTTAGGTTTTTTTGGCTCAGTGTGGTCTCTGTTTAGGTTTTTTTTGCTTGGTCTGGTCTCTGTTTAGGTTTCTTGGCTCAGTCTGGTTTATGTTTAGGTTTCTTGGCTCAGTGTGGTCTCTGTTTAGGTTTTTTTGGCTCAGTGTGGTCTCTCTAGGTTTTTTTTGCTCAGTGTGGTCTCAGTTTCAGCTTAGGACTTTTATTTCAGTGCACCAATACTCTTTATTATTGCTTGCATTAGGATCAGGCCACAACATATGGCAAATTAATGCAGAAACCCAGGTCAAGCCAAAGGGTTCACAAACATTTGCTTGCAGCTCTACTGTATATTTTAATTCAGTCACAGCAACATGTACACAAACATACAAATTCACAGTTGTAGAACAAAGCACACTTTCTTTCAGTACTTTCTTTTCTATCAGTAATCTTGCACTTTATGAGTCTTCATTAATTAAGATTAATTGTAATTACTCTAGCCTGCGGTGGAGCAGGTGATGTGGCTCCTCCTACTTCTTGCATGGCTTTGCATGTCTGTCTGCCTCATGCACGCTCCTGCCTGTCTCTCGTTCCTTTCTTTCTTTTTTCGCACGCTCTCGTCTGCATGCTCGTGCTTCTTCGCTCTTGGGGTTGAAAGGTCAAAGTCGCTGGAGAGTTGTAAAGGAGAGGAGAAAAGGGAGAGGCGGATCTCGTGGGGGGTGAATGGGCCTGAGGAGAGGAGGAGTCTGGGCAAGAGACGCTTCTCAGAGGAACTGAAACGCCGACGCCACACTGTGGCAGGGGATGACAGGTAACACCCCTCCCCATGCGGCCTGCTCGGGGGCAGGGCAGTGGAATCAGTGGTACCTGATCTATGTTGTACGTCTATGTACGTATCTGTGTTGCGTCCCCAGGTCTGGTGTGCAAGACAGACCGAGAAGGGTCTGTTGTGAGAATAGAGAACAGGAGAAGCACATGCCGGGGTCCTGGGATGCCAGGAGCCCCTCGAGTTTAGGGCCCACTCATCAATGGGGGTTGGGTTTAAGTTCACATGACACAAACCAGGGATTAAGACCAGTTTGCCTAAGTAATTATCCTAATAAATTCTCTGATACTCCAGACTCCAGTCTCAAGCTCACTGAAAAATCATGGACTGAAAATAAAACAATGCAGAAGGTTCCTGGGCTCCTGAGTCTGCTGAGCTATTCAGGGCATTTTGTATTCCATACAGCTCTGCTGCTGTGGAAACTAACTGGAACGTCATAAAGTTCAGGAGCCTCCAGGTCCTGACACACTTTTGGAGACTCAGCTTAAAAGACTTCGCAGAAGAATAAACCATTTTACTGTTATTTGGCTTTAGAGCTTGTCCTCCAGCCAGGACTTGATGAATCTTTTTGTTTTGATCCTCTTGGGGTCTGATTTATCAAAGCTATCAGCATTTTTAACTCCAACCCCAGCAGCACTGGACAGTTAACAGGAAATTTGTTTTTCAGTCTACACAGTTTGCCTTAACGCAATGATCAAACTGAAGAACGGAAAACTCCCATCGACTGATCAAGTAAATTAACAGGTGACAAATACACTCACCGGCCACAAGACCACACCGGGAACCACTCATGGAGGTGTACCTCCAGGATCTTCAGCCCCTTTACCGTCTAGGTGGACATTTCATCCTCTGTTCATGTGGAGGTTTACATCCAGAAGCTGGATTGCCTTTCAGAAACAAACCCTAGTTGTGATTGAGTGAGTCCGAATGTATGAGTTATGCTTGAGATTGTGGCTCTGTATAGAGGGCATTCATGGCTCCACACCTAAGTGAATGAAATCTCATTTTAATTCAACTCTAATTGTATAACTTGGAATAACATACCCAACCTGTGCCTTAATTAGTCCTGGTACTATCGATACACTCACTGAGCACTTTATTAGGAACACCCCTACTAATACTGGGTAGGGCCTTTCTGTTGTCGCCCATCTGCCTCAAGGTTCAATACGTTGTGCCTTTCTGCTCACCACAGCTGTACGGAGTTGGTATATGTTATCGTAGATTTCCTGTCAGCTCAAACCACAGAACTGCCGCTCACTAGATGTTTTTTCTTTATCGCACCATTCTGAGTAACTCTAGAGATTGTTGAGTGGGAACATCTAAGGAGATCAGCAGTTATAGAAATACTTATCCGACACCATGATCATGCCATGGTCTAAATCACTGTGATCACATTCATTTTCCCATTCTGGATTGTTGGTGTGAACATGACCTAATGCTGCTGGTTTGTATCAGTGTGGTTTTATGCTCACACATTTGTACAGCTGCTCCTAATGAAGTGAGGTGTTGCCTTTGTTCTTCCTGCTCTTGGTTTTTGTTTCTCATTTGCTGTTCTACGCAAAAATGTGTGGCACTCCTGGTCAAAAGGAATGCTTTGACTTTCTAAATGAGAGGTTAACACTTGTACAGTTAGCAGTTTTGACCAATTTAATGCGGCCATTTTGTAACATATTGGCTCAAAATACAGGTGGTCCCCGATTTTACGATGGGGATACGTTCCGACAAATACTTCATAAAGGCATTTTCTCCCCGGATGCTATTTTTCACTTGGGGGACCTTCACACCGAGTGCGGTACTTTTTTTTTTTTTGTCTCTGAACACCCTGTTCGCTTTTGCTTTCTCTGTCTCATTTTCCCTTCTCTTAATGTGTCACGGAGTCTTTTTTACAGTGTCATCTTAAAAAAACAAAGACACGGGCGAAGATTTTGTGAGTTTAGCTCTAGTTTGTGTTTTTTGTGGGCATGAACAGACCAGAATGCACTTAGGTAAATAATCAAATGGTCCCATCCATCACTAGTAGCTTTATCACCAGCATTCTCCAGCCTTTCAGTTCTATTCCACCAGATCTTTTCTTTAATATCCATGTTTTTAGAGTCAGTGTGTTGCTTGTTCTGTAAGCTCTTGTGCTCTGCTACTAGCAGGATGAGCTGTTCTGCCCGGCAACCGAGCTCTGATTGGTCAGCCTGATTTTAACGCGTCCGAACAAAGCAGGAATTAGAACAGGCTCCGATTAAACATTTTACGCAGCGTCACAGTCCGTCAGTTTCGCACTCGGTGTGAAGGACTGCACTGATATACGTGTTCTTTTTCAAAACTTGACATGCATTTTTTTCATTCGTGTGAAAAGACCTTAAGGTGTGATTTATCGTAAACATAGGAGTTTAATATGTACCCTATATTTCATAGCTTAAAGTCCTCACTACATTTCCCAGCGCTCATCACTCCCACCACGTGACTTACATCACGCACTGCCGACTTCCTCATCCGAGTGTCAGTGTGTCGAGTTTTCTGCTGAATGTCTATTTCTGATTAATATCGGATTCTCATTGAAAAGTCGAAATATTTTAAGCCGTTCCATCGTAAAACGGGGAGTCCCTGTACATTAAATTTGTCATGGGTGAAGGTTCAAGCACTTTTTTTGGATATTGATTTTTTTCTCTAAAGCATTCCGTTTGACCAAACAAAGGCCCCGGTTATGATCCGTGCATGTTTTGTGAGTCTTTCCTTCTGTTTTTGCCTGTATATCCTGTGTGTGGTGTTTCTTTTAGAGCCTTCCTTGCATGCCTGTGGTCATACCTGCCATGTTCGGAGCCCACGCCATCGTGCGAACCCCTCCCGCCCGGCGCCCTGTCTGCCCGTCCTTCTCTTACCCCTCTTCATTCTGGAGAGGAGAAGCCCACCTGCTCTCTCCCCCTCCCTTCACCGAACGCACTCATCCGTATGAAAGTCGTAGGGATGGGAGAGGGTGAAGAGAGCGTACTGGGATTATCGTGCAGCACCCTGACTCCATCAGAACCCGCCGACACGCGCAGGCTCATCCGGAGAGCTAGAGGGCGCCAGACACCTCAACATTATTGCTGTGTTGAGAAAGACTGCGACGAATGAGGGGAAATGGACCAGTTAGCGTCCTGTTAGCTTCTGGTTTTGTACTTTTAAGACCAAGCTCCCTGTTAGCCCTTAGCCTTGTGTTAGCACTTAGCTTACAGTTACTCCGTAACATATTATTTTCCCTTAACCTAATGTTAGCCTATCGTTTGCCTTTAGCCACTTATTAGTCTTTAGCTTGTGTTAGCCTTTAGCACTCTGTAAGCACTTAGCTTCTTGTTGGCTTTTAATCTTTTGTTAGTCTCTCATTAGCCCTTAGCCACTTGTTAGCCCTTAGCTCATTGCTAGCCTTTAGCTCCATATTAGTCCATGGCCTTTTTTTTAGCACTTAGCTTTCTGCTAGCCCTTAGCCTCTTGTTAGCACATTTGCTTTTTTTTTATCTCTCGTTATCTCGTAGCCCCTCTTTAGCATTAAAGCTGATATCACTTTGTTAGCACTTAGCTTTTTTCTAGCCCTTAGCCTCTTGTTAGCCCTCAGGTCACCCTTTAGTCAACATTTTGTCTTTTGTTGGCCTTTAGCACTCTGTAAGCACTTAGCTTTTTGTTGGCCATTATTCTTTTGTTTTCTCATTAGCCCTTAGCTACTTGTTAGCCCTTAGCTTGTTAGCCTTTAGCTCCATGTTAGGTTATTGGCCTTTTATTAGCATTTTGCCTCCTGCTAGCCCTTAGCCTCTTGTTAGCTTTTTAACTCGTAGCTCATCTTTAACATCAAGCTCCAGATTGGCCCATATCACTTTGTTAGCACTTAGCTTTCTGTCTGTCCTTAGCGTTTTGTTAGCCCTCTGTCACCTTTAGTCAGCATTGTTTTCTCTTAGTTTGTGTTAGCCTTTAGCACTCTGTAAGCACTTAGCTTCTTGTTGGCCATTAATATTTTGTTAGTTTCTCATTAGCCCTTAGCCACTTGTTAGCTCTTAGCTTCTTGCTAGCCCGTAGTCTCTTGTTAGGACTTTAACTCGTAGCCCCTCTTTAGCATTAAGCTCCCTGTTGGCCGATGTCACTTTGTTAGCACTTACCTTCCTGCTAGCCCTTAGCCTAATGTTAGCCCTCAGTCACCCTTAGTCATTGCTTTCCCTTGGCTTGTCTTTTGTTAGCCCTTAGCTTGTGTTATCCTTTAGCACTTTGTAAGCACTTAGCTTCTTGTTGGCCATTAATCTTTGATTAGATTATCATTAGCCATGGGCCTCATGTTATACCTTTGGCACTTGTTAAACTTAAGCTTTTGCCTTATGTTTTAGCCCTTTTCACTTTGTAAGCACTTAGCTTCTTGTTAGCACTTCATCTTTTGTTTGGCCATGATTAGCCCTTTGCCACTCATTATGCCTTGGTCACTTGTAAGCCTTTAGCTTGTCTTAGCGCTTATATTTATTAGAATGCAGTACTAACCTAAAGCACTAAGATGGGGAAAACTGCTACTCTTTAATGAAAAAAAACCCCCAAAATAAAGCAACAAATCACCTTTACAATGGAATTATTACACATTGATTATGTATCATAAGCATTCCTTTGCCTTGCGGTGTCTCCCTGCAATAGCCCTGTGTCCCCAAAAGGGTCACAGCAACAGCAACCGCCCCACACTTTGGGAACCACTGGGTTAGTGTATTAGAAGCTGCATGACCCTAATGAAAAAGCAAAAATGGGACAGTGGTGGCACTGGTTAAGGTGCTGGATTATGGATCAGAAGGTCCAGCGTTCAGGCCCCAGCACTGCCACTGTTGGGCCTTTGAGCAAGGCCCTTAACCCACAATAGCCAGGACTGTACAAAGTAAAATGTAAATGTATTAAGATTAAGTTTGTATGATTATCTTTAAGCAATTTTTTGAGATGAAGATGGTCATGTGGTGAAGCAGCAGTTTGTTGGCCCATAACTGCAGCAGCCCAGGTGTGACACAAGGCAGTGCCATCTGGCCAGGACAGGGGATCCTCCCCAAGCATGGCAAAATTGCCTGAACATCAACTTCTACCCAGCCCTGTGAACAATTAGCATCCTGTTTAGAGTACATTCAGAGCCGCTCAAAGCTCTCCTGTGCCCTGAGACTTCTGGGATGAGCTCCGGTCCCCCCCAGCCTCTCCTCTTCTTGCTCCACGACCCTAGCCAGGATAAAACTATTTCGACGCAACACTAACCAGCATATGAGGTGTTTTGAAGCTAAAACTATTATGTATTTAATTGTATTAGTGCTCAATCGTTAGTCGTTGGATCATCCACCTATAGACCAACTGATCTGACTAGCTGAGACTCTCTCCTCTCACGCTCTCCTCCTCCAGTCGTCAGGTTCGAGCCTCCGCTGGTCGCAGCATGCTAAAGAGTACGAGCGTGAGCGGAGACATCAACACGCCGGAGCGGACAGACGGCAGCCAATCAGACACGGCGCTGGGCACGGTGACGAGCAGCAGCAGCAAGAAGCGGCGCGCCAGCTTCAACGCTCGCTTCGTGGCCATTGTGGGCAACAGACGCAGCCGCAGCACTTCACAGATCAGCCAGACGGGTCAGTTCATTCATTCATTCAGCTTTCAGGCAGAGGATGCAGAAATACACAAGTTGTTTACTTAAGTGAAAATGCTACTAATCTGAGAAAAAATACTCAAGTAGAAGTGGAAGTTTGGCTTACTCAAGTAGAAGTATAAAAGTAGATGCTACTAAATGAACTTAATGTAAAAGTATTTCTTTAAAAAGCCTTTCTAACTCAGTTTTTGGATGTCTTTTATTGAGGGAAGAGCTAAGATCTTTGACACTGAGGGAACATAATGGTTTGTAGAAATGACATTTTCATCTTTAGCTAACCACAGCAACAAAAGAATAAGACATTTTCAGACATGAGGAACCAACATATACAAAAAGTTATCATCGACTCTTTGAAACCTGACGCTGCATTTTAGTCTTTAGAGCAGTTTTAAATCCCTCTACAACACTAATTAATTAAAAAATAGTTATGCAAAATTTAAGAAAAATATATTATATAGCTTTTTTAATATGCCTCATATGCATCATGGAAATAGATTCCATAGCATAGTTTATCGTCTCAAATGACATAAGAAAAGAAATTGAACCCAAACCAAGCCCGAGTTCCCCAAGAACAGATTCTTTGAATAAATCAGGAGAGGCTGTACATTACTCAACATAATAAGGCTGTTCATGCAGTGTCTGAGGAACAGAGGCTAGCGCTTGCTACGCTACACTCATCTTCTGCGAAGCAGACATAAAAGCACATTAGAGCCGTCCGAGGCCTGGAGCAACACTCCTGCTTGTTTTCTCCTCATTTTATTTTCCCTGAGATACAAAGATTCAGATGAAACAGATGGAGCTTTTACTTCTGTAGACGGTTAGCTCTGCGCTTCTGGCTAATGTTTCAATTAGAGGCACTACCGTGAGATCGCATCAGCAGCCGTGGCTATGTGTGTGTGCATATATATATCCCCCTGATCATGATGTGATGTAGAGCTTAGTGAGCAGTTTCGTCAAATCACTTTGTCATTAAGCCGCTGTCGTTGCTGTTAGACTTTACCATTACAATAACAAACTATTATTTACTTTACTGAATGGCGTGGCTTTGCAGCAGCATTGAAATGTTAGCCACGTCGGTTATAAAATCTGTCCTTCTCCGGACCTGTCTCCAGAGGCGTCCAATAAGAAGTCAAAGGGAGGTGGGACCATACAGAGGAGCCAGGAGACGGGCATGGCAGTCGAGCTGCAGCGCAATATGAGTCGCCAGCCGAGCCGCGAGTCCAACAACGGCAGTATGGCCAGCTACAACTCCGAGGGAAGGTCAGTCATGGCTTCTAATACTTTCCCTGCAGACATGTGAAATACTGTTTGGTGATTATACAGTGTTTGAAAAGTACATAAGTATATTGTAATCTCTTTTCTTGTCCTCTCACACATTTCCACGATTAATACAGCCTGAACCGCTTAACGTACAGACAGGGTTCAAACACTGCTGCATAGATACGTGTGTGTGTGTGTGTGTGTGTGTGTGTGTGTGTGTGTGTGTGTGTGTGTGTGTACATTTCATTGAAATGTATTGATTTAATGTTCAGATTCAGATTTCAACTAACAAAATAACTGAAATCTATCATGTCACCACAGACAAAAGATGTGGCCAAAAGTATTGGGACACAAACCCACATGTGGAAAAAACAGTATTGGGACACAAACTCAGTTGGCCAAAAGTATTGGGACACAAACCCACATATGGCCAAAAGTATTGGGACACAAACCCACATGTGTCCAAAAGTATTGGGACACAAACCCACATATGGAAAAAAAGTACTGGAACACAAACCCACATGTGGCCAAAAGTATTGGGACACAAACCCACATGTGGGAAAAAATTACTGGGACACAAACCCACATGTGGAAAAAAAAAAAGTACTGGGACACAAACCTGCATGTGGCCAAATGTACTGGGACACAAACCTGCATGTGGGAAAAAAAGTACTTAGAAACAAACTCACATGTGGCCAAAAGTACTGGGACACAAACCCACATATGGCCAAAAGTATTGGGACACAAACCCACATGTGGCCAAAAATACTGGGACACAAACCCACATGTGGAAAAAAGTATTAGGACTGAAACCCACATGTGGCCAAAAATACTGGGACACAAACCCACAAGTGGCCAAAGATATTGGGACACAAAACCATATGTAAACCCTAGAGATGACTGTTTGTGAAAATCCCAGTAGATCAGCAGTTTCTGAAATACTCAGACCAGCCCGTCTAGCTTCAACAACCATGCCACGTTCAAAGTCATTTAAATCACCGTTCTTCCCCTTTCTGATGCTCGGTGTGAATTTCTGCAGGTCATCTTGACCATATCTACATGCCTAAATGCATTGAGTTGCTTTCCTGTGATTGACTGATTAGATATTTGCATTACCGGACTCCCCTGTTTCATTGTATCCTCTGTTGTCTTACTGTTTTCTTGCCAGTCCAATCTTCCCAGCAGTGAGGGTAGAGACGCAGTTTAGTGACTTCCTGGATGGACTGGGTCCTGCCCAGCTGGTTGGCCGACAAACCCTGGCCACACCTGCTATTGGTGAGGGACCTCATTCTGCGTAGCCTAGACAAGCACTTTAGCTGTTTTACATTTACATTCACATTCTTCATTTACACTCTTTTCACAGATTCTTAGTATTAAGTTAATAATGATTAATTGTTATTTAATACATATTTTTTATACTTTCTGCTGTTCTGTATAGATCTAAAGGCTGAATAATAATCTTGGCCATTCTCTTCTGTCTCCTCCGTCTATGCCTGCTGTGCAGGAGACATCCAGATTGGCATGGTGAACAAGAAGGGCAAACTGGAGGTGGAGGTGATTCGTGCCCGTGGGCTCATCCAAAAGCCAGGATCCAAATC
Source organism: Ancistrus triradiatus (assembly GCA_025084515.1). NCBI lineage: Eukaryota > Metazoa > Chordata > Actinopteri > Siluriformes > Loricariidae > Ancistrus > Ancistrus triradiatus. Next base: position 184,679 of record JAJAGP010000483.1, on the reverse strand, counting down.
TCTGCCTGGTTGGTGTCTCAAACCTCTACTCACTAACACATTTAAGGCTGTGTGATACTTTGTGTAATCTCCCTTTGCCAACATAACAGCACTGAATATTCTGTAATGTCTGATAAAATTGGAGATACAGAGCAAGGAATCTGAGAAACTCATTAATACAGAATCACTCCAGGTTCAAATCTGGTCCATTAGGAACTGTGGTAGCCTAGCAGTTAAGGTACTGGACTGTGGACCAGAAGGTCCAGGGTTCAAATCCCACTTCTGCCAAGCTGTAACAGTTGTAATTGATAAGATTGTATTAGTTGTGAGTTGGTCTGGATAAGACAGTCTGCTAAATGTAGATGTACTTTGTGGACTGTGGTGGCCAGAAGGCCCAGGGTTCAAATCCCACCTCTGTCACTGTTTGGTCCTTGAGCAAGGCCTTTAACCCACATTTGCTTGGATTGTAAGAAAGAGTAAGTCAGCTGTAAGTCACTCTGGATAAGGGCGTCAGCTAAATGACATAAATGTCCATGTCAAAAATGAAAATAATTATATTGCATTATTAAAAAGTAATAAATACATTTTGTTGAAGTTCATACTCTTTTATGACTTTTAATGGAAAAACTGTTCCCATAGGGTCAAGTTGGAGCAAGAAATGCAATTAATCATGATTAGTTGAAATTATATTAATCGCAATGATTAACTGTGCTGCTTAAATATCCAGTGGTAGCTTCTTGGCGGAGGCGTGCTAAGATTTCCATGATGCTATGTATTGTATTATACTTTTTCTTTTCTGTATAACCATCGCTTTAATTGTTGCCAAAAAGCTCTGTTTTGACTCATCTACCCGTAGTAGCTGATTCCAGTCAAAGTTCCAGCAGCATCTAGTAAACTCCAGGTGCTTTTGGTTTATGGTAGTGTTTCCTTTGGCAAATACAGGTGTGCGCCATTTTACTACCATCTGATCAAAGTCTGTTGGCTTGCTGATCGAGGTCTTGCCTATTATAATAGGAAATAAAAATCTGTATTTGTAACAAGCTGTTCATGCCATTAGTCATGGAAGTGAATGGGTATTGATTGGAATTGCGTAGCTGATCCCCTAGAGGGCACTCTTACCTGTGTAATGTAGTTATCTGGGAGGGTTTCTGCAAAGAGAATAAAAGGGAAAATAAACAGATTTCCGAGAGAGCTAGAGAGAAAGCAAAGCTTGAAACAGAAGAACTTTGCATGTTGAGACTAAATTACAACAGTAAGTGTATATGCCTGTCCTGTTGTACGTAGTACTCCCACTACCTGTAGATTCTCTATAACCCTAATTATATAAAATGGCTCGCCTGTACTTGTTGAGTCTCTGTTTCATCTGGCTGACCTTCTGTCTTGTTTGTAATATCAGTACATTTCTAGCTTCTGTCAAGCGTATCAGTGGTTTCTCATCAATGACTCGTGTTTTCAGCTGGATCTCTGACGCATTTCCGTATCGTTTGCACACAGTTTTCTTGTGGAAATTCGCTTTATATTTACATCACAGTAACACAAAAAAACTATGTAACTATGTTAAACGTCCATTTCTGAGAACGACCTGTTTCACACAGCGCAATGTGGTCTGTAAATGACGCATACCTGTAGTTTCTTGGCATGGCATTGAAGTTTGTCTGAAGATTTGGAGACTTTATGCCCCCCAAATGACTCCATCTGCTACAAACCTCCAACTGTGCACTTGAAAAAATGTTTGCCTCTATAACCCTCCTCCTCAGAGTGCTTGTTTAAAAGGATATTTGTTTCTCTCAGCTCCTTATGTTAAGGTGTACCTGCTGGAAAATGGCGCCTACGTTGCCAAAAAGAAAACGAAGATTGCACGGAAAACTCTTGACCCGCTGTATCAGCAGACCCTGCAGTTTGAGGAGAGTCCACAGGGAAAAGTTTTACAGGTTGGTTCTTTTACTACTTTAATTTTTTTATGGATGTCTATTGAATTGTTGCTCTAGAGTTCGATTGAAGATAATACACTCGCCCACCAATGCAGACTGTCAGCGGTGCCATCAGGCCAGGCTGGGAGTCACAAATTGACACAGTCGGCCAGTCAGGGAGTCATCTATTGGTGCTGCAACAGCGACCCCTACCCAGCCCTGTAATGGATTGGTATCCCATCTAAGGCATGTTATGCCCAAGACTCTGGTGGTCCAGCATTTAAGCTACTGGACTGTTGACGAGAAGGGCCAGGGTTCAAATCTCAGCCCTGCCAAGCTACCACTGTTTGGTGCATGAGCAAGCCCCTTAACCCGAGATCCAACGGCTGGTGACCGGAATTGGTTTTCAGCGTGATATGGCCAATCAGGCTCATATTAACCGATTCAGTTCCGGTCACATTTATATATTAAGATAGATAGATAGATAGATAGCGCATTACTAATGAGGAAGTAGGGAGACTAAAGAGGGAGTAAGAATTTATTTCAGACACAGCCATGTCTTCAGTGTGCTGTTTGCAATGCATGCATAACAAAAATAAACCATGGAGGATCAACGAATTTACTAAGACTTGTAAAACAGCATCACCCCACTGAATAGACGGCATTTGACAAAACTAAGGCAAAGAGGTTAAAACTACAACTAGCACTAGCACAGAGCCAGGCACAGACCAGCAGCCCCTGCTATCTTTCTTTATCAATGAAGAAGTTTCCATTAAAAGAAAAGTTAATCAAAAAAGTTGAACATAAATGCTGTCATGCTGCAATTTATAATTCTTAGCCAGAAACAAAATCAGAATCGGTCGGACACATTAAAAAAAATCGACGTTCGGCCAAGAAAATTGCATCGCTACCCTTCTTTGGTTGTACATTGTAAAAGCAGTTGTAAGTCTCTCTCCATTCCAGCGTCTGCTGTAAATATAAACGCTCCCGAGCACTAGAACCCCTGTTACCCTGAAAAGCATGAAAAGTAAAGAAGAAAAAAGTTTCCTTATTAATTCCTTTCTTGTAGGTGATTGTCTGGGGAGACTACGGACGAATGGACCACAAATCCTTCATGGGAGTAGCACAAATCCTATTGGAGGAGCTGGACCTTGCCAGCAACGTGATTGGCTGGTACAAACTGTTTCCGCCCTCCTCCTTGGTGGACCCCACGCTGGCCTCGTTGACCCGCCGGGCTTCTCAATCATCTCTGGAAGGTTCCTCAGCGTCCGGGGCAGTCCGATCCTAGTGCACTAGCATACGAAGCACACTCCACAATCCAGAGAGACACACGGAGGCCGTGGCAGGGCGCCAAGGGAGGCAGTAATGAACAAGTGACAAAACTTTGAAATCTGACAATCACTCCTGCCAGTTCATGTTGTTTTTTCCTCTTTTGTGCGTCTGTGCGAAATAAGGCCTATGCGTTACTGCTCATTTCTTTGATCCACGACAGAGTCGTTTGTTTTGCTTGCCGTTTGGCGCACTCTCATTTCAGCCTGATTTCGGGAACTAGCTGTAAAAGCAGGGTGATTTTAAAGAAATGTACATTTAACAGAGCAACAGAATGTATCGACCCACAGCAACAACCTCCGACCAATGGATTGTGGCGTTACCATAGGCAGACCTTTAGAGCAGGCCATTCCTTATAGGGCCTTTCTTGGTGCCTAAACATCGAGGACCCCAAGCTGCGGTCCAGTATCCATTGAAGGTACTTTTTAGGATGTTTAACAAATCTGATGGAGACTTCGATCTCCTCAGTTTCTCTTTCGTAGATTCTTTTCATACCTCCACCACACATCTGAGGTTTGTGCTGTCCGTGTGCATGGTGATGATTCACACAACAAGAAAATCTCACACTCGAAGCAAAGTGTCTCCATAAAAGATTTTCCACTGGGGCAATAGGCAGATATTGTGCTTTCACACCTTCAGTCCTTCCTGATGGTTCAGTGAACTTTAGTTGCAGACTGTCTGAAAATCCATCGACCAAAGACCTGCAGTTCAAAATATCTGAGGACCAAAAAGGCGTATTTGCGATTTGAAAGGCGTTGATTTAGATTTGTCTTGACGTGAAAGGTTGCAGCTGGTTTTGATTCGTATTCGCTACGTTGGTGTTTTTGGTTTGCGTTCCTTCGTGTCATTACTGGTTTGCTTGCGTATTGTTCGATTAAGAAGGTCGCTGTACCAGGAAAGCTCTTTGGCTCCATTTATACTTTGCATCAGCTGCATTTGGTATAATGGATAGTATTTCTAAAAGTTAGCATTTGTATTCAAATCTGTCGAATTTGTCCACACAATATGCTGATAAATGCGTTAGCTAGTTTAATGAGGGTCATGATTTTTGACCAGGCAAGGTTGCGCCAGAGAAAGCAGACTAACACAGATGGCAAACAAACATTTTAGTTAATAAAAGGCTTGAACTCAACTCGAAGAAATAAACCAGTGCACGCAATTGGGATTGCTGCCGAATCCGGAAAGCTGAAACAGTTAAATAGACATAAAATGTAACACTTTTATAATAATTTTAATGGTATGAGAAATTAGTTAAAAATGTTGTTTGCTTCCTTCGTCCTTGGTCTGTAATCACTGCTCATGTGAGATATTGATAATACAATATGATTTATTACGTGTTATGTAAAACAAACATTTAAGCAATAATAGGAAACGTCTTAGGAAAAGTCTTTTATAAAGTTTGAATAGCCCTGGTCTTCTAAACAAGACATGTACCTTGACCAGGGGTACATAAATGTCTGAATAGGACTGTATCTGTAACACTAGTGACAAAAGCAATGCAATTTAAAAATATTTAAATTACTTAGTGTTGAAATGTTAGCAATATACAGTCTGACTTCGTTATCTTGCTCCCATGATCTCGTCAGACTGTGATGGCGTGACCTTAAAGCCGCCAACCTCGGCTCTCACTCTTGCCATTCTTGAAATCTGACAAATGTCTTGCCAGCAATGAAATTCTTCTTCGTTAAGCCTCCAAGTTTCCAGACCGGTCGCTAGGTGTCACTTTAATCCTACTGACAGGGTCGCCTTCCCTGCTCCGTCCTCAGCTGGGAGTCCACTTTGCTGGTGGATCTTGACCCTGCTCGCTCTGCTGATGCCTCGCTGCTAATTGTCAGGCTTTTAATTGGACTAAACGCTGATGTGCTATTTTGAACAATCAGAACTCCGGATGATGTACAGCCCCTGTCTGTTATTCATCGTGGACTGGATTTTGTGGGCTTTGCGTCACAGAAACACTCATCAATCACGGATTATTTCTAAAATTTGCGTAAATGAACAGAAACTGTACATGTTTACTGTACGATCACAAGAGCTGCTCAGTAAAACAGATTATATCAACGTCAGGTCTGAATGCCACCGCCTTTGTCTATTTTTTTGTAACCTCGTTAAGTCGCCAAACTCGCCTCTCGCCTAAAAATAGCCATGAAACAAAAGTAATAAAGATAACGAGGTTAGACTGCATGTCCTAACAGAAAGAACTTTTTAATATAGCCTCGCCAAAACACAGCGATTGACCAGGACCAATATTTTGGCCATTTTTCTAAGTGAAATTATTCGAACACAACCCTCCGCTAAGGTTTGACTACCTCTCCAGATGATCCACTAGTGTTTCTGTAAAGTCTCTTAAACTTTATTGATTAAGGTTTGCATTTGATCAGGGGCATCTAAATTTTTAGTACAAATTGTACTTCACTCCTTGCAGTCTTTAGATAGTAATGTTAGCTAACATAATCTAGCTTGAGAGGCTCAGCTAGTTTGCTCGGTCCATAATCTGGCTCCTGAAATATCCAAATGCGCTAGCTAGGGAGGAAATTAAGCAAATCTGACAGAAATAATTCGGAAATATGACAATTCCTGAACAGTAACATGAATACTGATATAAGACAGTACGTTAGAAACACCGTACAAACACTTCTTTAGCACAGTCAGTTCCTTTATAGTCTTCAGCAGCAATGCTAGTCAGCTAGCTAACCCGTGCTAACCTGACAGGATTTCTGAGAGGATTCTCAAGCTGTGTTCACAAATGACAATAATGTTATGATAAAAAATAACAAATCAAACGTCTTATTACCTGAAGGGATGAGAGATGTTTCCTTGTTAATACAGTTACTCTGTTCATAAAGCGAACAAGATGCTACACAAACACGAGTCATGTTATTGATCTGGTTAAACACTAAAGCTAACGCCGAGTGTAAATGGAGCCTTCTCATCAGTATATGTGTTTATGAAGAGGTTAAGGATGATTAAATTTTGTAATGACATCTCCAGAAATCCAGGAGCGGACATAGTCAGTCGTATTTCCCATCTCAGGGTTTAGCAAATCATTGCTATTGCGAGACAACCTTGCCTTTTTGTTATTGTAGATGATTTTTCAGGTGAATCAAAATAAAATGAAATGTAGTTTGTTGGCAGATTTTAAGCCAAGAGCTTTCCCAATTCTTTGATTATAAACCAATTCCAAAATGGTAGCTCACTGGGTTGCACTGTCTCTCCCCAGCGATAAGGTCCTGGATTCGATCCCAGGTCCCAGTCTGGGTAATTTCTATTTGAAGTTGGCATGTTCTCCCCATGTCCGCATGGGTTTACTCCGGGTACTCCAGTTTCCTCCTACAGTCCAAAGACATGCGTGTTTAGGCTAATTAATGTCTTTAAATCGCCCCTAGTGTATAAGTGTGTGCCCTACGATGGATTGGCGCCCTGTCTAGGGTTGTTCCTTCCTAGGCACCGGCTTTCTTGTGACCCGGACCAAGATTAAGCGTTTAAACAAACAAATGAATGGTCCCCACAATGTAGTATAAACATGACCCACACGCACAGCATCTGCAGTCTGAATGCTTTCATTTGGGTTCATAATAGTCTCTATATAAACGCAGCCACTGCGAGGCCTCAGTTGACCAGAACCGGATGCTTCTGGCTTGATTTCCTATAGAAAATAGAACCGGTTTTCTCGCCATAGCAATGACACAGCACACACAAGTCACACCACTCTGCCCTTATGTCTGCCCTAAAAATAACATTGTTTTTGAGTTTGTGCCTCATTCCATGGCCCACAGGCATGCAGTGGGCACAGCGTAAGCACAAGGACATCGTAGAAGCAGTCAAACAGACTGGAAACGTCTGCTCATTGGGCTGGTGCAGTAGGTAGTGAGGGTGTGGCCCAGCTCTAGGGACACTGTTGCTTGTTATTCTCATGTCTGTTTGGGTTTCCTCTGGGTACTCACTTCTGTTACCCCAAGGTGCAAGTCTGAATGAATGGTTGGCACCCTGTGATGGATTGGCACCCTGTTCAGGGTTTGTACCCGTTCTTTGGAATGAGCGAGTCGAGCAGAATGACGTTTCCTCCATTGTTTACTGTAATACAATTCTGAACGTTCAAGCGACCAATCAGACGTTGCCATTGCCGACAGAAGCGCCAATCATCTGTGGTCCCTCCCGGTGGAAGGGCGGAGCAGCATGACCTGTTCCGAGCTGCATGCACATTTTTATAAATCAACAAAACAGAACAATAAAAAAAAAATAACAAATTGAAGAATTGCTACAGAACTAGATACCTGTGTTAGTTCCACATACAGTAGGCCAGCTTGTTTGTTGCATGTTCTTGTACAGTTTGCTTGTACTTGATTATAAAGAGATAAACTACGAAACTGAAGCCATTCACACTCAGATCAGCTCCCAGTACTCGTCCCACGGTCTGGAGCGTCATGTGCCACAGACGGTGCCCCTGACGCAATGGGCTCTAAAGCTCGGGAGCCCCTGGCGAGATGGAAACCTTCTGGTCCTTCACAGGCCAGACCGTGAGTCATTTTAACTGTGCTATCGGGGGGAAAAAGTGCCCCATCCTTGCGCCAGACCCTCCCCAGAGCAAACCTGGGGAACTGGACTCCGTATAGGAACTTGTTACGAACCTGAGGGGCTCATTTGGCTCAGGACTGGTTTTTGATGGACTGAAAAGTCTTGGTTGAGGATAGAGGCCAGGAAGGACCAATAGGGACCGATGCCCAATAGCACAGGACTCAGGGGAAGCTGGAGCCTCAAGGTGTGGGTCATGAGCAATGGGTTCCGCTTCGATGGAGGCTCCCGAGCTACAGGGCCCAATCAGGAACAAAGGCAGGGTTTGTGGCACATGATGCCAGCAGAAGTGCCCTTGTTACAAGGTGATTTTTCTTTCTTTCTTCTTTTGCATTTGGTTGTCTTTTCTATCCTCTTTGGAGAATTGTGCTGTAAATGTACAGATCATAGTCGAAACCTTCTTCTTTTCTGAATGAATTCTACTTTACCTCCAAAAGCTAATAATAGCTAATAATCCACGATTAGAGCAAAACACGTTACACGTAACTACCGAACTGTATCTGTATGTGACGTACAATAATACCTGCACAACGCCGAACGTGCACATGCATTGTAAATATGGAATTTCCACCCGGTTAAGCCATATTTGCAAAAAAGGGGCCAAGGATTTTCTTTTTCGACTCTTAATTTCCGAGGGGCCGCTGCGACTCGCTGGAGCCGAGTCGAGACGTCAGGACCCTCCTCTAACACCGCACTTCCGGAAAATAACCACCACCACCACATGGCCATCTCAGTACACGTTCATTTAAAGTAAAAAATAAAAATAAAACAAACACCAAGACCATTTTTCCTTCACGTGAGCCTGGTTTCCATTCGACTTTATCAGTATTACCGGGTAGAAAAAACAAGAACACAAAAATACTGATTGTTTACAACTCGCGGTCTGTGTTCCACTGAAATGAGTCGAGAAAAAAAAAAAATAGGATTATTTAAAAACAAGAGAAGTATTCACTTGCAACATTTTTTGTTTGTATAAAAAATGTGGCTCAAATGACGTGTATGTTTTATATTAAAAAGAGTTCATTTTTATTATTTCCAAATAAAAAGTGTGTGGAAGATCGTTTTCGTACTGTCCGTTGACCATCCGAGTCGTTTCCTCCTCCAATTGTTTTGTAACAATTTGTTTTTTTCTGTAGGAGCTGATCAGGTTTGTATGACACTGTATAGCCCTAAATTAGGAAAAGTTGGAACGGTATGGAAAAAGCAAATTAAAAAACAGTGTTTCTTACATTTACCTTTATTTTTATTTCGTTGCAGACGGGATGAAGCCGAGATATTTCATGTTTTTTCTAGTCAAATTCGTTTCAGTGGTTAACATACATGGATTCCTGCATTTCAGCCCTGCAACACATTCCAAAAAAGTTGGGACAGGGGAAATTTAGGGCTAGTAATGAGGTAAAAAAACGAAATAATGATGTGTCAAACAAGTGACTATAATCATGATTTGGTACAACAGCAGTACCCCCAAAAGGGAGACTTTGAGGGGTGAAGATGGGCAGAGGATCCCCAGTTTATCAACAAATGTGTAAGAAAATGATTGAAATGTTTAAAAACAATGTTCCTCTAAGAGAGACTGGAAGGGATTTACATATTTCAGTCCTAACTTTTCCTGATTAGACTTGTTTTGCATTGTCTTGTTGATAAATGCATGGACGTCCCTGGAAACACTTGAAGGCAACATAAGGCATTAATGCTGCATCACAGAAGTGTAAAAGACCTTTGCCAAAGACCCTGACCCGACCTCATACCATGGCAGAGCCTGGCTTTTGGACTTGTTCCTCATAGTCTGGATGGTCCTTTTCGTCTTTGCGTCCATTTCTTACATAAAAGATCTGTTATACTGGTGGGTCTGAGCACAATCCCCATTTCCACTGAGTGATGGTCCGTCCCAGATACCTCCAAGCCCAGAGAAGTCGATGCCACTTCTGGATATGGTTATAATATAAGGCTTCTTTTTTGTACAGTAACATTTTAAGTGGCATTTGTGAATGTAACTGTATTGTAGAGCTTGATAAAGGTTTGATAAAGTAATCCCTTGCCCATGTGGTTCTATCAGATCCTGATGAACGACGGTTCCTTATGCAGTGCCATCTGAGGGATCGGAGATCACCCCTCTTCAGCCTTTTTCAGACTGAAATTCAGATTCCTTGAATTGTTTAATGATATTATATACTGTAGAGGGAGAAATATGTAAATCCAGTCCAATCATTCTTTGCAGAACATTGTTTTTAAACATTTAACTAATTTTCTCTTTTGTTGATAAACTGGAGATCTTTACTCCTCAAAGACTAAGCCTTTCCTGGATACTGCTTTTGTACCAAATGCAGTACAAAATGCAATACATGATTATAATCTCCTCTTTGAAATCACATCATTACTAGCCCTAAATTGTCCCCGTCCCAACTTTTTTGGAATGTGTCGCAGGCCTGAAATGCCGGAATGGATGTTTAATAAGAAATGAAATGAAGTTGGTCAGACAAAACATGAAATATCTTTATTTTTTTCCCATACCGTCCCAACTTTGTATGATTTGGGGTTGTTTTAGATATGAATTTTACAGAATCTAACAAGCACATTGATTCAACTGTCCATTTATCCACTACATCCTGCTGCATCTGCAGAACATCTGCATCCACTCTGATGTTCTGGCCCTCACGAACCCTACCCCTAGCCATGACCCCTGGGTGTTAGTTTCAGATTTAACGGAAGTCCCAGTGTGTACAAAGCGAAACAACTGTGGGAGCTTTTTGCGTCAGATGCTACAGTGTGGTTCTCTTTTGCTTTTTGTGGACTGCATGGGAAAAGGTTTTAGTACTGCGGTGTGATGATGATGATTACCAGGATTAGAATGCATAACCAAAGCTACGAAATATTACAAAAGCTTAGTAATTATGAATAAAAACAAAATAGCTGAAAAAGAAAATCACCTGCAGGGAGCAAGCTTGAATAGCATTGTAGTGTTAAGAAGTATCAAAATTGGCTCGTCTTACAATCTTATGTCACAATTTTTTAAAGTAATCATTTTTGTCTAATTTCATTCACACGTAACTCAAAACTTAATTTACAAAATCTCTTGCTCACACACACCTCCTTGTTTTTACACTCTCCATTTTATCAGTTTCACTTACCATATAGAAGCACTTTGTAGTTCTGCAGTTACAGACTGTAGTCCATCTGTTTCTCTACATCCTTTGTTCGTCCCCATTACTCTGTTCTCTAATGGTCAGGACCCCCACAGGACCAGCACAGATCAGCTACTATTTGGGTGGTGGATCATTCTCAGCACTGCAGTAACACTGATGGTGGTGTGTTAATGCGTATTGTACTGGTATGAGTAGATCAGACACAGCAGTGCTGCTGGACTGAAAATAGTCCACCAACCAAAAATGTCCAGCCACCAGCATCCTGTGAGCACTGATGAAGGATTTGAGGATGACTAACACAAACTGTACAACAACAGATGAACTACTTTCTCTGAGTGTACATCTACAAGGTGGAGCGATATGTTAAATGAATCAATTTAAAAGGGCCAAATTGTTATGGTCAGACAACTGGGCACTGGCATCTCAGAAAGAGCAAGACTTGTGCCGTGTTGGGTATCTCTGGACCAGCTGCTTGGTCATTAATGTGAGAGAGCGGGTGCTGACAGAAGAGCTGCTGTGGTACAGGTCACAGAAATGTTTCATGCCTTTCATGAGTTTTCTTTTCTTTTCCAGGGAAACCCTGGGTAGGGGCATTCATGTAGATGTTATTTCGACACATCCCACCTTCCTATTGCTGAGAGCTAGTGGTCATAATTATTTGGCTCATCGGTGTGTATATACTGTATATAACAAATAAAAAATGTTATAAAAAATGTTGCAATCGTAGCATCAATGGTTATATTCACGGCAGACACAAGGTTATATCAACATACTAGTCATGGGAAATTAAGAGTGACCAGTCAACCTGTCTTGACTTTGGGAGGAAACCCACACAGTCCGGGGTCGGGATCGATCATGCGCCACTGTACCGCCCATAACGTAAAATTACTAATCAAAAACAGTTATTATATGCCTGTTGATGCTTTGCTTTTGGGAAGGAAATGTTAAATGGAATGGTTTTACTCTTTATCACCTTAAATATAACGTGTAACCAAAAATGTTTTAGATCTAACTGTTTTGAAGAATATTGTACCACACCTATTGCACTAAAACATGCCTAAGTAGCTTTTGGGTTCCGTCATGTTTTTGAATAACCATCTCGATTATTTTGCTATAGCCCCAAAATGTTTGGACGCCAAGTTTGTCTTCAACACAACACGACAATTGGTCGTAGTCGTAGTTATGATTCTGCACTAACTACTGTCAAAAAGTCTACGTGTGGGTGCAGAACCCCAGGCTCGTGACTGTGGCAGTGGATTGTATCTGCTTGAATCTGACGGACTATTTACACCAGCCACCAGCAGGGGGCAGATATTGTCAGGCTGTGTAGAAGTTGAGATCTGCAAGATCTCAAACACTGGAGGGCCGCAGCGTTACACCGTTCAATTTCACACCCACAGTAATGATTGGAATGGTTCCTCGATCCGCACTGCTTCGATTTCCAACGCGTTCTGGCTCTGGTTCGTTCGTAACTGTTTATTATGTTCATACAGGTCATTGAGTGACCCGCTTCAGGGAGTCGTTTGCTCATACTGTGACCAATTAGCGCCTGGAATAACTGCATGAGGACTGAGGGAGGCTGAGCCCAGACGGACTAAGAAACCTCTCCAGGTTTTAAATGGCTTGTTAGAGTCATTCATAATATCAGTTACAGGACATTTTTAAAGGTGCAGTAAGTAATTTTAGCAGATGCTATTTCTCTCCAAGGCCAGACATGTGCACAGTGCCTGTACATATATTTTATTATCCTGATTGATTAATCTAGCCACAGTCCAGTCTGGAAAAATATGTGAACCTCTGTGTTAATGACCTTTCCCTCTGGGCTAATGAAGTGTTCATATTAAATAAAATGAAATGAGAATTGTGGAGCCATGTCTGTGGCATGAAGTCGGAGTTTGCTCTACTTAATTTCAGAGAGCCTTAGTAGCTGGAAGGTGGGTACAAAAGCATTCTAAAGACCTGCGTATTTAACAATTCATGAATAAATGTCTACAAATGGAGGTAATTAAGTACTATCACTTTTCTTGTAGGAGTGAACATTCTGCAGAGACCCCCAAAATCATTATGGGTGTGTCGACTGCAAGGAAATCATTCAGTCTATTTACTCTATATCATGTTGTTAAAGACATGATGAAATTCAAAAATTCACAAGAAGTGAAAATGTAATGAATGTTATGCAAATAGTCATGGTGAATCATCTCAATGAAGGGCAGTTGTGTTTCGTGTTCTTACATCTTACACCAAAGAGGAAGTTAAACAACTGATCAAACTGAAGCAAAAGTACAAAGCCTCAACTTCCTTTCCTTGTAACACTGAATACTAGAAGCTTCAAAGTATGTGTGTGTGTGTGTGGCTACTATTTGTGTTTGTGTTCTATCTAAAATAGGGTATGAATCCACACACACAAGCCGAGCTGTAGCTACAGGGCTGGAACAGCAGGTGTTTGCCTGAGGCATTCCCTAAAGCTGATCTACATACAAATGCCAAAAAGGGGAAACCCCTCATGATGGGTAAAGTTACCATCAGATCTGAGGAAACCCCCTAAAGCAAAGGTTCTCAGCCATCAGTACTAGGTACCAGGTCTGAGCAATACAGTCAGATCATTAGGGGTTTTCACAGGGGCTTAGCAAGATATTAAGAAGAAGAAATTTTCAGGCAATCAACCTACACACGTGATCAGCACAACATTTACATGTACAGCATTTTAGCAGACGCCCTTATCCAGAGCGACTTACAATCGGTACAGTCTTACAATCCAAGCAATTGTGGGTTAAGGGTCTTTCTCAAGGACCCAACAGTGGCAGCTTGGCGGAGGTGGAACCCTGGACCTTCTGGGCCAAAGTCCAGTACCATTAGGCTATCACAGTCACAGTTTCTGTTATTGACTCCCAGTGACATGGAGTCCACCAGTATGCAGCACTTGATGGGCTTTGGCATTTTCTTTGGAGAAATGTCCATGATAATCAGCCCTCCTTGATTTTCTTTGGTCTTCAAGTAGTTGTTGCAAAGCTTTACTGCGGCAGTGTGAGACTTCACAAAGAGACATGTTCACTAGTGCTCTAAGACGTTATGCCTCCATTGTGTAAGTTAGTGGATCCCAAACTGTTTCTGCAGTGCCCAAATTTGGTAGATGAGAGTATTTTCGAGCCCTCCCTCCAACACACACACTGAAATTTATTTTAAACACTGTAATTCAAACAAAACTGCAACTTTTTTTTGTACAAAACAAAATAAACTGACAAATCACCTTCATTTCACGTGACGTTCATTACGTAACTTGCATGTTTACCGTGTAACAGCCTTCACTGCTTTCCGCGTCTTTTCTTATACTTTCATATTTATTGCTTTCAGATTCCCTAGGGGGCGCCCCCCCTTTGGGAACCACTTGTGTAAGTGATAAACTTGAGTCAAGAAGCCCTCATCTGATTCCTCTTTAATTCTGATCATCAGCTACAGGAAACTCGATTGCTTCTAAGAATTTAAACACAAGGGTCACATTTATCACGCACAACTGATTGCGTGTTATTAGTGTAAACAGGATGTGTTTGTGTATTTTGGCTTGGACGGACAAACCTCGTACCAACGGCAGCTAGTTGAAGAACCAGTTGAAATACGTTGAGGCACCTTGCAGCGGTTCTTCCAATAGGAATTGTCCCTGAAAATGTTTTTGGTGTTTAATAGTACTTCAAATAATTCTACTTAACTGGGACCTGCTCTCCAGAAACCTCTGGCAGTTTCAGAGGGATGAACCGAGGGTTTGCGCAATAGGGTTTTATTTGGGGAGTGATCACGTGCTGCAGTGACCAGAGGGTACTTGATTATTTCTGTAATTTTAAAAAATCTCTACTTTTTACTCACTACATTTGCAAAACAGTCTTGTTAGATTACCTTTTATAGGCATTTATTTATGTATTTATTTTATATATTTCTTTCTTTTTTTATTTAGGCAATTTATCAGGCACCTAATGAAGAGCAAATCACAAACCTTGGCTTATTTTTGACGCACCGAAACTGGCGTGAGGGTAAATGAAAGTATAAGTATTTCTACCACTTTTTTACGTTCTGCACAATTCATTCCACTGCCAAATATAACTGTATACACTTTACACTGTGTTTACTAATCACACACTAAAGGTTTTCCCTGTCCCTGCGAACTAACCGCTCTGTTTATGTGATCAACATCGTAGAAAGAGGTATATGACATATATTGAATATTTTTCAATGTTTTACATAAGTATTTTAAACGTAGTAGTGTATTAGAGTACTTAAAAGAGGAACCGCTCTAAAATGGTGAAACTGTGGTTTGTCTGAGCAAAATGCAGTGTCAGAGTTTCAAAGAGTCCATTGTAACTATAGTTTGGGTTAAATATCATGATTTACTGCATTACTCAATACTGACATATCTAGTTATGGGTGAGTTAGCAGCAGTATTTTGTATATTTTGGTTCCTTGTGTCTATTTTGGTTCCTTGTGCTTGTTGATGACCTGAATCAGTTGTGTTACTGTTAAGGGGTGCATAAAGGGGTCCAATGCTTAACATGAAGGATGTGTATTGGGAATCAACAGGTTAAGGTACAGGACTATGGACCAAAAGGTCCAGGGTTCAAATCCCACCTCTGCCAAGCTGCCACTGTTGGGTCCCTTAATCCACAATTGCTTGGATTGTAGGACTGTATCAACTGTAAGTCGCTCTGAATAAGGGCGTCTGCTAAATGCTGTAAATGTACATTATTATGGCATTTCTGACCCACAGTGTATCTAGAATTCCTCTAGAATTAGGGTTTTGTTTTGGTACCCAAATGGAATACTCAGCATTTCATGCACAGGCACTCATTAACCCCTCACTGGGTACATTATTATGGCATTTGTCACCTACCATGCCTCTAGAGGTTTCATTTGTATACGATTTGTGCAGATGCTTCATGTAATTGTAATGTAAACAGTGATGAACCCTCAGTGGATCTCTCTCTCTTACTCTCAAAAGACATCTTGTTTTAGTAATTGAGTTAGAAAGGCTTATTATCGAAATGCTGTACCTTTTTACTTTAAGTATTACATTTAGTAGGATGTGCTTTTATACCTTTTATACGTCTACTTGAGTGAAATACATAAGCCGTACTTAATCTACGTATTTTTAAAAAATCAGAACCTGTGTACTTAAGCCACCTCTGGTCACCGGGGCTGTTCGTGAAACGCTGATCTGTGTTTGAGCTGTCATTTAGAAGTTTGCTGGAGCTTCCTGCGTTGAAATGACGTGATTTAACTGTCGGCGTTGAGAGCCCGGTTTCACGCGCACGACTGGCAGTTTGAAGATATTTCCCTACGCAAATACCGGTGCTGCTTCTGGAACTTAATGAAAGCGGAAGCCTGAGCTGGTTCATGGTGGGAAAAGCGTCTTTTCCAAAGGGGAGACGTTAGATCGGATCGGGGAGGATATAAACACCGCCGTTTTTGTGTGTGCGCGTTTCAGCCGTTTCCTGTGTGTGCGCGCGCGCTCTCGCAACTGACTGAGCACATGCAGCACGCGGCTTTTGCTTTCTCCAGCTCCTAACGGAACGTCCAGTCGTCGCTTCGAGACCATGAACTTCGGACAGAACTGACTTTCCACCTCGCCGGGGAAGCTTTATACTCTCTCGGAACAGCTTGTTGCGCGTCATGTTTACACACTCCGTCAGGCGGGAAGCGCGGTGCGCGTGGCGCACTGAGGAAGTCTGAGCGCGGACGGACGGACGGACGGACGCATGCAGCTCGGCCGGCTCGAGTGAAGCTATGCCGCGGGACCGGGGCGGAGAAGAAGGTGCTCCGGGCGCTCTGCGGCTGGAAGCGCGCGGCTCGGACGATGTGGAGCGCGGCGGCGGCGGCGGTGGTGGAGGCGTGTCTAGGCGCGCTGGAGCAGACGGTCGGCGCATGGACCGGGGCGCGCGTCTCAGCCTGCTCGGTAAACCGTTGGTGTATGGAGCGCATGCCGGGCGCAGGACCGCGCGTTACCGTCGCCTGCAGAACTGCCTGTACAACGTGTTGGAGAGACCTCGAGCGTGGGCCTTCTTCTACCATGCACTAGTGTGAGTGACCAATACTTTTTCTTCATGCTGGTTTGCACCGGTGCTCCATAACGGCGTGAATCAGGAGTGGTACTTGCAGTCAGTGGGTGCGTAAAGGACTCGGGCGTTTAACATGATGGCTCAGAGAACTTGAGAACGATCATTTATTCCTCGCAGTGTATATTAATATGGCGTTTGTCACCTAAGGTGTCTCTAGAATCCCTTTGGAGGCTGATGTCTTAGTTCCCTGGCTTCTAAATTGGCTACCGAAGATGCGGGTGATGGCAAAAACACCCCCAACATTTGGAACCAGTGGCTTAGGCTGGATCATGTCTGTTGCTTGTTGTTGACCCGTACTAGTTGTGTTGCCGTTAAGGGGTGCGTAAAGAAGCTTAACATGAAGGCTTTGTCTTGGGAACCAACAGAAAACTGAGCTTTTCAGCCACTTCAAAACATTCATTTACCACTTACAGGGTACATTATTACTGCATTTGACACCTCTGGTGTCTTTTGCATCCCTCTAGAGGTTTCCTGGATTGTAACCTAGCTGCCAAAGGAGTGGCAAAAACATCACCTTCATTTGGAACCAGCGGCTTAGGCTGGATCATACTTGCTGCTCGTTGATGACCCACGTCAGTTGTTTTGCTGTTATGGGGTGTGTAAAGGAGTCCAATGCTTAACAGGAGGGCTTTGTTTTGGTACCCAGTGAAATACTCAGCATTTCAGGCACATTTGCCGCTCACAGGCTACACAAATACCCCATATGTCACCTCAAGTATCTGTAGATTCACACTGAGGGTTTATGTCTTGGTCCCCTGGCTTCTAAGCTAACTGCCAAAGATGTGGATGATGGAAAAAAACATCTCCATCATTTGCATTTGGAACGAGTGGCTTAGGCTGGATCATGACCTGTATCAGTGTTACTGTTAAGGGGTGCGTAAAGGGGTCCAATGCTTAACATGAAGGATGTGTATTGGGAATAAACGGAAAACTGATCTTTTCATTTACCACTTAAAGTGTACATTTATTATGGCATTTGTGACCTACAGTGTCTCTAGAATCCCTCTAGAATTAGGGTTTTGTTTTGGTACCCAAATGGAATACTCAGCATTTCATGCACAGGCACTCATTTACCCCTCACTGGGTACATTATTATGACATTTGTCACCTACCGTGCCTCTAGAATCCCTCTAGAGGTTTCCCGGATTATAACCTAGCTGCCAAAGGGGTGGATGATGGCAAAAATGTCCCCAACATTTGGAACCAGTGCCTTCGGCTGGGTCATATCTGCTGCTTGTTGATGACCTGCATTAGTTGTGTTGCTGTTGAGGGGTTTTAATATGAGGGCTTTGTTTTGGTACCCAGTTGAATACTCAGCATTTCAGGCACAGGCGCTCATTTACCCCTCACTGGGTTCACTAGTACCCCATACGTCAGTTCTAGTATCTATAGAATCACACTGAAGGTTGATGTTTTATTACACTGATTTGCATCAGTGGATTTAAATTGAAATAACATTGATCTCTCCACTGCGTCTTTGTGGGGGTGGCCAATACTTTTCTTAATGCTGATTCATGTCTAACCTCTGCGCCTCAGTCTGTCATGTTTACATGTAGTCATTTAGTAGGCGCTCTTATCCAGAGCGACTCCCAACTGATACACATTCAAGCTATTGTGCATTAAGAGCTTCGCTCAGGGACCCAACAATGGCAGCTTACTGTTGGTCCATAATCCAATACCCAAGGAGGTTGGGTCCCTTTTTGAGTCTTGGTCCTCCCAAGGTTTCTTCCTAGAACTAGGGAGTTTTTCCTTGCCACTGTCACCCTAGGCTTGCTCAATTTGGGATTGGACGTAGTTATTAGGAGATAATCTAAACTTGTAAAGTTGCTTTGAGACAATGCTCCATTGTAAAAAGCGCTATATAAATAGATCTGACTTGACTTGACTTGACTTGACTTGACAATACCACAACCGCTGCATCTCATGCACACCTGATCCAGCTAACAGGCCGTTCCCGTACCATCGTGTGTGTGGTAGAGTAAATAAACCACTGAGACCTTTAGGGTAGGGTGGTACTGATGGTGATATGTCCTCAATATATTGCTCTATGTTAATCACAGCACACTATTATTAGTATCAGTGTCAGCATTAGAGTTGCTTTTTAATACTAAAACCAGAACACTGGATTATCCACTTGTTTTATTGCTACTGTTCATAGGAGGATCCTTTCACTCTGGCTTTGTTGTCGCCACACTGCATCACTGAACATGTGCTAAACCAGTTGTTATGTTGCGACTCCACGGTGGAATCAGAGAGGAAACAGAATTTTTAAGTTTAATTCAACACACACAAATGGAGAACAGACAGCAGGAGACTCAGCCGTTTAGATATCCAGTGGACGTTCATTCCACCACCTGGGTGCCAGAATGGAGATGAGTCTTGATGCTTGTCTTCCTTTGTTCTTGAGTTTGTTTTTGGCTTTGTAAACGAGCATCAGTGTTTTAAATCTGATTCAGGCCGCTACAGGGAGCCACTGGAGGGAAAACAGCAGTGGGGTACCATGAGAAAGCTTTTGTTGATTGTAAGCCAGACATGCTGCTGCATTCTGAGTCATTTGCAGGCAAACCTGCCAGAAGAAACTGGACTGGTGGCTTCTCTGGAAAGAAAAGGGGTCAATGTTAGACTATATTCACCTGAATCACAACGTACATTTTAAATACAAATACCTAGGCAACACTCTAGTAGGCAACAGCATCTAGGTCTTATATGCAGATAGGAACAGACTGTTCCTGGACCACCATGGGTGTGTTTGAGTAATCAAAACACTGAGACCTGCGGGGCAGGGTGGTACTAATGACGATGTTCCTGTATGTTCAAAATTACGTTGATGTCATTGTACCAATAGTCAAGTCAAGTCAAGTCAACTTTATTTCTATAGCACTTTTTACAGTGGAGCATTGTCTCAAAGCAGCTTTACAAATTTTGTTTGTCTTGTCTTGCCTAGGGCTACAGTGGCAAAGAAAAACTCCCTAAACCTTATAAGGAAGAAACCTTGGGAGGACCAAAACCAATCCTCCTTGGGCTGCTTATATGTAAGAAATAACAAAGTTATCTAATTAATACGTTCATAGTATTAGTGTAAATAAACAGTAACTAACAAATATTAACAGAGAGAACATATTTAAAAAATATAATTAAAGTAACAAGTAGACCAACATTTTAGAGGAATATTAGGAACATTAGGAAGAGTACAATGGAAACAAATGCTTCTGCAACGCCACAACATTTACTTCTGTCCAGAGCTCCATTCATGTTTCCCCTAAGATCTTGTATTGATGATGGGAGATTTGTCCCACTGCACAAAGTCTCCTCCAGCACATCCCAAAGATTCTCAATGGGGTTCAGCTCTGGACTCTGTGGTGGACAATCCATGTGTGAAAATGATGGCTCATGCTCCCTGAACCACTCTTTCACAATCTGAGCCTTCTGAAACAGATCAACATCTTTGTTTATCTGTTGGTTGTTTAACAAATGAGAAGCTACTCACTGCATCAGTCAGGGTTAAATAACATGTTGCCAGGTGAAACATAATCACAGATGCAGTAATTATCCGATGGGAGGCTCTTTTTATTTAACTGTATAACTATTTGCTTAGTTAAACCCAGACATTGTATAATGAAGAGAATATTGAATAGAATTCTGTAAAAAATATGCATATTGGCATTATTTAGTGATGTTAGGATCTGCAATGGGAAAGTCCCAGTGGCGTGGCATCCCCAGACGGCCGGATGAGGGAGAGAGTTACTGACCTCTGTGGCCTGAGTACTTTGGGGCTTAAGCTGATGACGGAAGAACAGCTTGGGTGGAGCTGAAGCAGGGGAACATCTTTGTGTGTGGACTGGAACTGGTTCCGGAACATGAGCTCAGAGATAAATGAGAATATGTTGTTAGTTGTTGTTAAGACCACAGAGTCTATTAAACGACCACAGTTGAACCACTGATACTAAATGTAGCATGAGTCTCCAGCAGCATTAGTGACAAAGGGTAACAGGGGAAAGAGAGACCACATGAGACATCAGCAACCCATCTCCTCGGCAATCAACAAACCTGAGTGGTCACACCTGAGAGGCAAGAGGGATCACATGATCTTGCCTCTTAGGTGTGATCACTCAGGTTTGTTGACTGCCGAGGAGATGGGTTGCTGATGTTTCATGTGATCCCTCTTGCCCCTGTTACCCTTTTTTACTGCAACCCAACATCCCTGATCACCATAAGTCTCATTGATTACACATCCCCGGCTCTGCCCTTAGTCTAAAGCAAGGAACACCCTTAGTAGGCAGCATTTTAGAGGGTCTAGATCACCAACAAAAGTGCGGGGATAGACCTTTATAGGCCCTTATTACTACAATGTCCTGTATTATGTAGATGAGACGTAGCTCAGACTCCGAGTTAGTCAGTGTTTATCAGTATGCGTATGTCTGTGTTACTCTGGACACTCTGTGTGCTTTTTGATCAGAGGTAAAATCGCTTCTTCAGCCTGGTTTGGACTAATTGGACCTTTCATAGGTGCTACACAGTGACTCATAGTGGAGATTAAAAATAAAGGTCAGCGTTCTGGTAATGACCAGGGTGTACAGTGTAATGGAGCGAGGCTCAATTCCTGTTTTGAGACACAGGCGCTGCAGGTCGGGGTTTTTCTCATTTTAGCTCATCAGGTCATTATCAAGCTGTCCTGTTAGGTCGTCATTCTACCAAAGAGTGACCAATTTGTGTGGGGTGTGTTATATAATGGTGGGTAATAGGGTGTACAGTTGTATATCGAAGGCCTTTAGACCGTATGGTGCTCCAGATGGAAAGTTTGCCATATCCCTGTGCCACTTATTAGCTGATAGGTCAGGCATAACCAACAAGACCAAGACTTTATCACACAATACCTAACACAGACATGGTGCTGAAGTAGAACCGTTCCATTCAACACTATTAGAGCTCAGGAACAAACTATCAAAGCGTTTGGCTTCATCCAGATGGCTTCAGACAAGGGGTTTAAATAGCAGAGGATTTTTTATGGTCAAATTTATTTCTGTAGCGCTTTTTCTAACGGAGCATTGTTTCAGAGCAGCTTTACAAATATCTGAGTCCTAAGTGAGCAAGCCTGGGGCATCAGTGGCAAGGGAAAAACTCCCAAGATTCCTTTGCAGGACCAAGACTCATAAACTTTCCTACATTTCCTTAATGACATCCTCTGCTATTTAAAACCCTTGTCGTAATTGTTTGAAGCTTCGTGCTTTGAGTTTGTTCGTATGTCAACTTCAAGACATGTTCCCTCTGTTTGCTGTATGCGTTCAGTCTCAGTTGATATGATTCTGAAAGTCGACCATAAAAAGGAACTAAAGATTACTAAAGATTATTAAAAGTTTAGCTCATATTGTCCAGAATTTTAAAGACTATAGCTTCATCATTGCTTTCAGTATGAACCCAGATTACCCATTAAGCCACACTTCAAAATAAAGTCCTCGTTTGATTGTTCAGTAGGAGGCTGCTAGTAAGCATTGTAAAGCTAATCTCAGCATTTTAAACCTAATTAGCTTTTGTGATACCTTTCAGAAACATAATGCCTAGTAGAGGCGTCCCACTCCATGCTGCATGTTTTTACGGATAAGTTGAGCTGGAGGTGTGCTGAAGTTGTGATTCATTGTCTTCGAGTGAGAAGATGAGTGTTTTCTTTTGTGAACGTACCTTTCTGAGTGGTGTGCTCAGGGTGTGCTTCAAAGGAGACGGGCTGCAATTAGTCTGCTTTCATGTAGACTTGCGTTTGGTTGCCTTCGTTCTCTTGTAGGACTCAGCTGTATGAATATTTATCAAAGATTACTGAGAAATGGGAGTTTTGATGCCTTGAAGAGAAGACTTGCTATGGATGAACGTTGTTGGACGTTGTTGGAATGATGGTCTAAAAGCTGTGGTGTTCAAACCCACACTACAATCCACTGCAGTCGACTGAGGACTTACTCACATGAGGCGATCTGTACTGTGTCGGAGCACGTTTGACTAGTGTGACCACCCTGGACCAAGGGTTGGTACGCTGAACCAGCTTTGCCTCATTGCCACTTTATGACCCTTTAGCCACTCAGCAAAATTCTCTTGCTCTAGATAAGTTGCTCCTGATAAACTAGAGGCTTGAGGCTTCCAAGCCTTTGTATTGCACTTCTCATGAAAAGTAAACCAGGATTTGTCACATTGCACATTGCATGAGCCACATTCTAATGCCGAAGCAGGGTTTACATAACAGGATGCCAGACTGTCCTCCCCCTTCCCTTTCAAGGCTGTGTGCGGTTCGGTCTATAACCTTAGGATTAATTCCCGACTTTGCCTTTATTGAGTTATAATGAGAGTAAGAGTGGATGAAATTGGGAAGGCGTGAGCAGGAGCTGAGCTGGGGTTTGGATCGTGAGCGTTAATGAAACGACAGAATGGAGAACAGCGCTGCAATGAAGTGCATTCTGTAAAGCAATGGAGACCCCCCGAGCTCAGGACGCTTCTGCACTTGCTAGTTAATGCTCGAAAACCTCAGCACTTGAGAAAGCCTCACGCTGCTGCCCTGCATCCAAAATATAGTGCACAGTGCACACTATTATCTAATTGCCTCTCAGTTATGGAATCAGCAGAGAGAACCCCTGCAGGTGTCATTCCTTCGAGATGCTCTCAACACGACTCCTGTTCTGCTGTTCTGCAGTGTCATAGTGTTTTGTGGTCATTAGGTGGGACACAATCATAGCTTTTTGAAAGCTGGTCTCATCCGTGATGGTTATCTATCTGTAAAATTCGCTTTCAGAAACTAAAGCGGGAGTGATGGCTGCCAAAAGCACTGGAAGTGTGTTCTGTAGCTCTCATAAGGGTGCGTTTCCCAATAACAGTTAATCTTAGCGACTTACAAACAACTTTATGAATGATGTAACTTTGAAACCGCAGTTTTGCGAGTGGTTGCTGAAAGCCTTCTTGGTTTCCAAAGTCATGGATGAGTTTTATGTAGTGCTTTACTGACTCGGCTTCTGCATTCACACTGGGAAAAGCACTGCCAGTCAAAAACAATTTCTCATTTTTATACCATAAAAGTATCATTAGGAAAAGAATTATTATAAAAACGAATAAGTATATAAATTACTGGTATTAAAAAGTGAATGTTTCATGTGAATGAAATTTAAACCCTAAAATAAAATGACACACGATATACATTTATGCTCAAAATGGGAGGCTGAAACGTTACCCACTACACCATAAAACATACAGCCAACGTTTATTTAAATACCAGGAACATATTAATGACATCATTCAAACCGGTAGATTTGACCACCTTCGTATGCAGCTGTGTCATGAACGAGAAACTTGGACTGCTATGGACTGCTATGTTGTTTTGAGAAACTCATAGCAGGGCTTCCAATTGGCATTTTCAGCAGCATAATGCTCGCCTACACTCAGCAAGAGTGTCCCAGGAATGTCTCCAGATTGGAACACGTCCATGGCCGGCCAGGTTGCCAGATTTATCACCAATCAAACATTTGTGGGACCAGCTGGGACGCCAGCTTCAGCAAACTGAGTGTGGAGGATCTAAAGGCCCAGCTGTGGGCAAGTGTGTCGTATTAGCAGTCAACGATCTCTCACCAAGAGGTACACTACCCAAAAGTAGCCTCTGAGAGAAATTAGACAGCAGTGGAAGCACTTTTACGCCCTCTTGTGGCAGGATCCAGTGTCTAATCAGACCACGCCTGTGTTTTGCGTATCTGCCCGAGACAGAACTGCAGGTTTTGCAGCAATCCCACATTTCTATCTTGGTTCTTTTATTTTTTTTGTCAATGAGCGTCCAATGGAAAAAATTCCGCACCTCAAAAGTAGGCGCCAAAAAGTGCCCCGAAAGCCAACTAGCACAGACACCACAAACAGGTGCAACAGTCAGAATCAAGCAACATTGACATTTTACCTGGTCAGTTGTGATATGATCACCCAAATGAAACTATCAAAAACAGGCATGCAGATCCTCGTTACTACTTACCAAGGTGCAAATATTTTCCTAACACTTTTCCTAACATCTAATTATTGTTAACAACATCCCAGAAAATATTGAGATATCATTTGATCAATATCACACACCA
Organism: Ancistrus triradiatus; assembly: GCA_025084515.1. Taxonomy (NCBI): domain Eukaryota; kingdom Metazoa; phylum Chordata; class Actinopteri; order Siluriformes; family Loricariidae; genus Ancistrus; species Ancistrus triradiatus. The sequence goes on along the minus strand of JAJAGP010000483.1, from coordinate 159,564 downwards.
CTATGAACTTCTTCCTTGCTTTACTGAATACTCTTCGGGAAACTAGCAGCAGCAGGCCATATCCTGAACTTCTAACCTCTATCTTCACTCAATTTTGTTTTATCCATGCATAACTGTGAGGTTATTGATTATTTTACGTTGTAGCCTTTAGTGTGAGAAGAAGCACCTGGGAGACCGTGGAGACCGTATCTTCGGTATCTCCAATATTTTCAAAACGAAGTGTAATAAGGTTTGTCTGCATTTATTATCAAGCCTCCCAGCAACCGAGCCCTCAGATGTGTTCAGACAGACCCCTGTTTTATTAGCCTGGAATCTTGATGAAACCTATGGCATGAGAATTATCTAATAGAGTGCATTAATGGTGTTAATTAGGAACATAATCAGTCGCTTGCAGTGACAGTAATGATGAACCAAACACCTTACATTCCTGTACCAACAAGAACATGCAAATCCAGTGATCTTTATTTATAGAGCTTCTCACACTCATTAAACAACACACTTGGTTCATTCACAGACTGGAGTGGAACATCTGCACATGCTTTCAAAACTCTTTCACTATACCTTACACAAGTAGGTCTGCCACAAGTATTACGTAATTACTTAATTGCAGTAATATAAGCTGATCGTGATCATTTGAGGTAATTTAAGATTCCACAGTCATATGTCACGTAAATATAGGGTGAATTCAGGTCATAGTTTCTGCTTTTTTAATTTAAAGAATTTAATACATGGTAAAAGCAGCCCAGTTTCCCATATTGTACACTGTATAGTCAGTAAATAGCTTCAGTCTCAACCAGTCATTTCACAATTGTACCATATTGCAACATGCTATGTGGATGGACTAAGGTAATACTTGGTAATATTTTAGAGAAGTAATTTAAAATGTCTTTTCATATCAGCATTAAGAGCATTTTAGTACTTTAGTGTCATGCTTTAAACATATTTCACATATTACCTTGATTCTTTTACTGTTTTATATCTGTTAAAATAGATTTTGGTCAGAATTTTTCTTCTTACAAGCAGAGGATTTTCTCTGATACAGGGCGTTTTTTATCCCTAGTTGAAGTTCCATAAGTTGAGTTTTCTGATATGGAACTGGTTTTATCCTTAGTTGAAGTTAATTAGGTTTATTTTTAGTTTTTTCCCTATAAGGAGTGGGTTTCATATCTGTAGTTAAAGTTCAATAGTTTGAATTTTAGCATAAGGAGCAGGTTTTATCGATAGCTGAAGTTCACTAGGTTGAGTTTTCCAATATGGAGCGGGTATTATCCCTAATTTAATTTTACTAGGTAGAGTTTCCTGATATAGAGTGTGTTTTATCCCTAGTTGACGTTCCATTCGTTGAGTTTTCCAATATAGAGTGGGTTTTAGACTTAGCTGAAGGTCATTAGGTTGAGTTTTCTGATATGGAGCTGGTTTTATTGCTAGTTGAAGTTCACTAGTTGGAGTTACCCCCTAAGGAGTGGGCTTTATCCTTAGTTGAAGTTCATTAGGTTGAGTTTTCCCATAAGGAGCAGGTTTTATTCTTGGATGCAGTTCATTAGCATGAGTTTTACAATATGGAGCTGGTTTTATCCTTAGCGGAAGCTCACTAGGTTGAGGTTTCCGATGCGGAGTGTATTTTATTGTTAGCTAAAGCTCACTGGGTTGAGTTTTCTGATATGAAGCTGTTTTTTCCCCCTAGTTGTAGTTCACTAGGTTGGGTTTTACATTTACAGTTACAGCATTTAGCAGACGCCCTTATGCAAAGCGACTTACAATTGATACAGTCTTACAATCCAAGCAATTGTGGGTTAAGAGTCTTGCTCAAGGATCCAACAGTGGCAGCTTGGCATAGGTGGGATTTGAACCCTGGACCTTCTGGTCCAGAGTCCAGTACCTTAACCACTAGGCTACCACAGTCCTCCACAGAGTTTTCAGATATGGAACAGTTTTATACCTAGTTGAAGATCAGTAGGTTGAGATTTTTGATATAGAGTGGGTTTTATGCTGAGTTGAAGTTCATTAGGGTGAGTTTTCCCACAAAAAAGGCCCAGCCACTGTAGGTGCAGGTCCCAAGCCTGGAAAATTTGAGAGGGTTGCATCAGGAAGGGGATCCAGCATAAAACCTGAGCCAAAGCTAATATGCAGGGATAATTCTTAATTTTTGTTTAACGTTTTTAACGTTTTTCTAGATTAGCACTTTGGTTTATTTAACTGTTGCTTTTATATAATCTAGGGTTACTATGCAATATTGTTAATATATATGTAATTAGAAAGATTACCCTTAAATACACACTGTACACACAGTACATACAAGTAATGAACTACAGGCAGGGGTGGGTGATTATGGTAAAAATATTATTACAGCAAGCAAAGACATTTCATGATACATAATATTTAAAATGTTCTGCACTTCATCCAATGACACAAGACTAATTACACTCTATATGATGAAACTTGCAGTCGGTCAGTGTTATGTAAGCACCGATATACTCAGAAAAGCATATCGTCTATCATGATAACAAAATGTATCACGATATGATAAAATACCGTATTGCCCACCCCTAACTACAGGTATACATCGTTTAATGTTCATCTGATCAGTGTCTGTTTACTTTAACGCCCGAGCTCATAAGAATTATAAAAGAAAATAAAAATCTGTCTCATCTCTGCTGCAGAACCCAAGTTCGTTTCAGCTTGAGGTCACCAACATTCTCCTTCAAGATTTTTTGGTAGACAGCAGAAATCATAGTTCCATTTATCACAGCAAGTCTTCCAGGTCCTGAAGCAGCAGAACAGCCCCAGACCATCACACTCCCACCACCATATTTTACTGTTGGTATAATGTTCTTTTTCTGAAATGCTGTGTTACTCTTACACCAGATGTAATGGGGGACACCTTCCAAAGAGTTCAACTTTTGTCTTGTCACTCCACAGCATGTTTTCCTAAAAGTCTTGGGGATCATCAAGATGTGTTCTGGAAAAATTGAGACGAGCTTTAATGTTCTTTTTGCTCAGCAGTGATTTTCGTCTTGGAACTCTGCCATGCAGGCCATTTTCGCCCAGTCTCTTTCTTATGGTGGAGGGATGAACACTGACCTTAACTGAGGCAAGTGAGGCTGGCAGTTCTTTGGATGTTGTTGTGGGGTCTTTTGTGACCTCTTGGATGAGTCGTCGCTGCACTCTTGGGGTAATTTTGGTCGACCGGCCACTCCTGGGAAGGTTCACCACTTTTCCATGTCTTCTCCATTTGTGGATAATGGCTCTCACTATGGTTCGCTGGAGTCCCAAAGCTTTAGAAATGGCTTTATAACCCTTTCCAGACTGATAGATCTCAATGACTTTCTTTCTCAATTGTTCCTGAATTTCTTTGGATCTCGGCATGATGTGCAGCTTTTAAGGATCTTTTGGTGTACTTCACTTTCAGGCAGGTCCTATGTAAGTGATGTCCAGATTGAGAACAGGTGTGGCAATAATCAGGCCTGGGTGTGGCTAGAGACAGTGACCTCAGGTGTGATTAAACCATAGTTATGTTTTAACTTTTTCACACAAGGCCATGTAGGTTTGGATTTTTTCCTCCCTTAATAAACCCCTTCATTTAAAAACTGCATTTTGTGTTTACTTGTGTTGTCTTTGACTAATTTAAATTGGTTTCATGTTTCGAAACACTTAACTGTGACAAACATGCAAAAAAATAGGAAATCGGGAAGGGGGCAGACACTTTTTCACTGTATGTGACTGTGATAATGTCCGGTCACCATTCATTTTGGTCAACGTCCTACACTGCAGACCTTAAACGGCGCTTACCTGTACACACATACAAACTTTGAACACAAAGATTATGTATTAGTATCGTTTGGTCTGGTAAAGAAGAAATCTCCATGATATGCATGTAAGACTCTCCCATGTGGATCCTCCTAACTGAATATAGATTATGATAGTAATACTTCTCATGATGAATTCCTCAGACGTTCATTATTTGATTACATTTCATTATTGTTCAAGGGGCTCTAGTGGCAGCTTAGCAGAGCTGGGGTATGAACTCGTAACCTTCCATTTAATACACCGGTCCCTTAACCACTGATCCACCATAGTTCTCACCGCTCAGTGATAATAATGCTAAAGAGAACCTGCTTCATCAGGTCACCGGAACATTAGCCTGTTAGATCAAGCGCTTTTTATATTTCTACACTGTAATGTGTGTGTTCAGATTTAACCTCGTAGCATTCATAGCACACGGAGTGGCAGGGCCAACTATTTATTCGCCTTTAATTAAGTCTGCTTGCACGTGGCAGCTAAAGAAGAAGCGATAAAGAGAGATGAAGGGTCATCTGGGAAATGAAGGAAGGGATGTGTTATTTCTGTAATCACAACAGAGCTATGTCAGGACAGCATGTACACTCAAGACTCACACAGAGGTCCTTATCTGCAGCGTCGCACTACAGATCATCCGGTGCGATGCATGCGAAAAACAACGCCTGTCGCGCGCTCGTTTTCTCGGAAGCCAGCCATGCCGTCCTCTTACCTTCAAACACCAGAGGGCTGAAATAGCTTTCAGGTTTTGATTTCAGTAACAGTCTGCATTCCGGTTTACTCTGCCTAGCTCTAAATAGATATCCACCATGATTCACCGAAACCTCAGCTATAAAGTCAGCATGTTCAGCCGTGTTGCTAATTACTTTAGCAACTGTGTCCCCTCATTTCTGAGGTTTTACTAGGAACAGAGAAGTTACCTCACACCACTGTTTCCTTACCCATACACACTCACCACAAAGGAAGGAACTAGCAAACTGTTGCTTGAGAACATATTGTACCTGGTTTTGACCAAAAATGTTGCTATTGATGAGAACAAGGACGTTTTTCGGACTGACTGGTGTGTCTACAGTCAGCACTGTTTAGCGTCCTTACTCATTAAGTCTGGCAGCTCAGGGCAGCCCTAGCTGATATGAGCAGCAAAGATCTTCAGACTAGCATGAAATCCATTTTTATGTGGTGTAATCTTATTTAGGATTTTGTTTCTGGACTTTTTTTGTACCGATGCTTGGTGTGACGCTTTTTGACATCAGAGCTGTACTAGCCTGAAGTGACTAGCAAGCAGCTTGTAAAGAAGAAGTGCCTCAGCAGTACCTGTCATTACATTCCTAGGTGTGCATTTTGATAATATTGTTTATATACTGTTTATGTCGTAATATAGTTAAATCCATAGATAATCCTCACAGCTGATCCTGGGGAAATAAACTAAAATAAGATGGATGATAGATTTTCATAATCCACACAACAAATACAGTGGGGCTAAATAGTATTTAGTCAGCCACTGATTGTGCAAGTTCTCCTACTTAGAAAGATGAGAGAGGTCTGTAATTTTCATCATAGCTACACTTCAACTAGGAGAGACAAAATGAGAAGAAAAAAACCCGGGAAATCACATTGTAGGATTTTAAAAGAATTTAATTGTAAATTATGGTGGAAAATAAGTATTTGGTCAATAAATTTGGTCAATACTTTGTAACATAACAACGTTTCCTGTAAGGCTTCACCAGGTTGGCACACACTGTAGCTGGTATTTTGGCCCATTCCTCCATGCAGATCTCCTCTAGAGCAGTGATGTTTTGGGGCAACTTTCAACTCCCTCCACAAATTTTCTATGGGGTTGAGGTCTGGAGACTGGCTAGGCCACTCCAGGACCTTGAAATGCTTTTTACAGAGCCACTCCTTCGTTGCCCGAGCGGTGTGTTTGGCATCATTGTCATGCTGGAAGACCCAGCCACGTTCCATCTTCAATGCTCTCACTGATGGAAGGAGGTTTTGGCTTAAAATCTCACGATAGGTTTGTGGGTGACCAAATACTTATTTTCCACCATGATTTACAATTAAATTCTTTAAAAATTCTACAATGTGATTTCCTGGATTTTTTTTCTCATCTTGTCTCTCATAGTTGAAGTGTAGCTATGATAAAAATTACAGACCTCTCTTCTTTCAAAGTCGGAGAACTTGCACAATCAGTGACTGACTAAATACTTTCTTGCCCCACTGTATTAGCTAGGTTACGTACTGTACTGGCTTCTAATCTTATTTAAAATTTTGTTTCTGGACATTTTCGTCTCGTTGCTCGGTGTGTGACGCATTTTGACATCAGAGCTCTACTAGCCTGAAGTGACTAGCAAGCAGGTCTTAAAGGAAAAGTGCCTGTGCAGATTTCTGAAATGATTTTAATATTGTTTATATTGTAATATAGTTAAATTCATAGATAATATTCACAGCTAGTCCTGGGTAAATAAGCTGTGGTTTGCTTATCTAGGCTTCGCTGGTTCGCTTATCTAAGCTAAGCTAAGATAAGCGAACCACAGCATTTCTGAGAAGCCACATACATAGATTTTCATAATCCGCACAACAAATATTAGCTAGATGACATACTGTACTGGCTTCTGCCTGGAATTACATTCCTAGTCATGCATTTTAACAGATTTCCAAAAGGATTTTAATATTGTTTATATTGTAATATAATTAAATTCATAGACAGTCTTCCTAGCTAGTCCTGGGTAAATAAGCTAAGCTAAGCTAATTAAGCTATCCATCATAGTTTTTTATAATCAACACGACAAAATATTAGCTAGATTACATACTGTGTAATGTCCAGATTATTTAATGAATCGTTTCAAAAATCCAACTTGAATTTCTCACGAGGTTCTGCTGTATATAAAAAAGAAAACATCTATTAAAATGTTTACCATGCAGTGTTTAGCCAGCTACCTCACCAGTAAGACCTGGTTAGTCTTTTCACATATCTACACTATATTAACACACAGGGCCCAAAACACTAAAAACTGTTAAAAATGTTAATTTGTAACTACAAATACATTCTTTTGAGTACTTGTGCTGAGTCGTTTTTAAAAAACAAACAGAATAAAAAAAAATGGAGATAAAATCAAACTCGCATGTAAACAGGACATGTTTGTATACATGGTGTACAAAAGAGTCCTGTGTCTTTTATGAGTTATGTTTTTTGTCACAAGGAGAACACACTGTGCGTTTTGGCTTTGTTTTTATTTTCAGCGGGGCTCTAAAAGCTCTTCAGGCTCGTTTTTTTAGTCCACTAAATACAAGGGATTCAGTGTGTGTGTGTGTGTGTGTGTGTGTGTGTGTGTGTGTCTAAATTTAAATAAAAGGTCCATTTACTGGCTGTGGCCAGCCTCATATTTCATCATCCGGCATGACATAGGTGTCGTCCAAAACAACCAAGCTAGCAGAGCATCCACACACGTCTAGGAGTTGTGCTGCAGCTCGTTCAGGCGCTGGTAGAATTTTGACTTGGTCTTCTTTACCTCCCACTATCATGATTCAGTGCTCAAAGGTCATTTTAGGGGCAGGGTAGATTTTAAGGGGAATTTCCACATAACATAAATACAGGTAAGTTTTGAGCTTCAACACTGCACAGTCTGTGATTGGTTCAACAAAAAATATGTCCAGTAAGTAACTTGTATCGAAGATCCCAAGTTCAATCTCCAGGCGGAGCGGCCTGGGTCCTTTGTGTGGAGTTCGCATGGGTTTACTCAGGGTACTCCGGGTTTCATGCGTGTTATGTAATAAATGTCCCAGCCCTAAATGCATTTCAATGCAAGAAGTGGTTTGGGCCATTTGATTCAAATATCAGTGCATATCAATATGTCTGTCTTTAGCTTTATCTGCTGGTCAAGCTGTATGAAAAGACCCAGTGGGTTGTAAGTGTTCTGGAGGCCGTTTTACAGCTAGCACAAAACAGATTTTGCTTACTAGGATGCTTAGCAAGACATGTTTTGCGAGACTTGGGATGTGAAACGAGGAACTGGGAAGGAAAGTTGTAAGTCAGCAGCATAACAGTGGTCAGAGAAGCCTTGTTGTGATTTAGTATGCAAGGTAAACAAGAGTGGACAAAGTACTGATTCTTGTGGTAGTAAGGCTATGAGATTAAGGCTATGAATCCACTGTTGGGTAGTCATTTTTGGGGAAATATTGCTGTATTTAAGCAACAGAACACGAGAGGGAGTGTTTTATCATGAATAACATCACGGCTGCGATTTGGTTGCAGGCTCAAGCCGAAGGTGAGTGCCGTAGATCATCGCAGCCATGATGTTATTCGCGATAAAACACGAGCTCGAGTGTTTTATTGCTTATATACAACAGTTTATTTTTGCAACAAAATAAAAAACTAAAATGAATCAAGGAAACCCTGAATTTCATATTGAATATGCTTTAATACCGACAATACCTTCTGCCAAAAAGTAGGTCAGTACCAAATGAGCCGTTGCTAAGCAACAGTAGCAATTTTATTTCATTTAATTTCGTCATTAGCACATTTAGGCAACTGCCTTAACACGGTATGCTCCAAAAAGGTTGTATAACATTACTAAATAATGTTAGTTTGAAATACAGAGTGCAATAAGCGAAGATTAAAGGAAAAAGGACAACAGCTACAAATAAAATTCATAATAGCATAGAATTGCGCTATATGTTTGTCTGCAAAAATGGCTACGCATCAACCTATTGATATCATTTTGGTGTGAAAAAGCTCATATTTGTGCTAACCAGCTATAATCAGCTGAAGCTTCTCAACCAATCAGATTGTAAGGTCAGAACTAACTAACTAACTCTAGTATAATATTTACATTGCATATGTATATTGACAACATACTAGACTCCCAAAAAACTCTAACCCTAGCGGTTATTCATTAATTGGATTAACCAAAATAGTTTTATTTCATGAGAATTTCAAAAAAAGGTTTTCTTCCAAAATGATTTTGTTGTGATATGTACAGCTATCGTAATAAAAAAAGAAAAATACAAGATACATCATGATAGAGGGTTTTAGGCGTACGCCCCACCTGTATACTTCCAATACGATAAAGCACCCATGGTATCATCAGTATAATGCACTGCAGGTATGCCGAGGCTGTTGTGACGGGGAACTAATGCACCCCCTGGCCCCGTTCTGTCTCTGATGAGATTTATTTCAGGGCATGTAGACTGCAGTCAAAGGTCGGTTCACGCTTAATCTCGGGTTATGTGAGAGTGGACCGATTGCTCTAACGGATGTTGGAGTTCTGATGCAGGATCAGATCTAGTTTACATCGAGACAGACACTAAATGGGGAGGATTGTTTCAGTGAAACGCTTCATGAATACCCGCTCTTATTCCTGGGCTGGTTCTCAGGTTCAGCTTGAACCTTGTTTGCCCTCTGCTGTCCCCGATAACCAGTGAGAGAGCTCACAGTCAGACGGGGGCCCAGTGAGGAAGGGAGGGGGCCTCGTCTTAGTCCTGCAGGCTAATAAGAGTGTGGGCCAAGCAAAACTGAGCTTGTTGGTCTTATTTGTCTTCTCCAAATTATGGAAAGTTTTCTGAGCAGTGTGAGCGCACTCTGTATGGGAGGGAGTGGAAAAGACTTTGGGTTAACTCTTGCAAAGATGTCACGATGTGGTGTGGTGGAATTAAAGCCCTGTGAGAATTGAATCCTTTCATAGATCAACAAACTGAAAAGAGTTTAAACTGAAGTGAGAGGCTTTAAAAATATCTAAAAATAGCATGAAGAACAGAATAATATGGTTGTGGCTAGTATTTTCTGTACGCTTTTTATCTGATTAAAGAGATCTTTAATTTGCTTGGTACCCATACCCATCCTTGACAATGGGTTTGATTGATGAAGTTTGTCATAATCTTCATATTTAGCACAGTCGTTAGTCTGCAGATGGTGAAACAGGTTAGCTGTTGAGCTGTCTTTAACAGAAACCGATTTTCAAAATGCAGATCTTCTGAGCAACATCTGTCTTTTCAAAGCAGAACAACATCAATATGAGTGAGCACTTAAATCTAAGCACGTAGACTGTGAGGCTGGTGGTGTCTGTATTTTGTCTCTGGTTTGTTCACTCATTTTTAACTGCAGTCCTGAGCTTTCAGGTAGAACACTAGCTTGGTTTGTACACTCAGGTCTATCTTACCTGGCTACATGATGCAGTGAATATGTGAACTCTTAAGGTGCGTTTTTGACTGCTTTTTTGAAAAGTGAGTGACGTACTTGATAACATCAGCTCGCACATCGCTGAAGCAGCAGTTATCGTAGATGATATCGCACACCCCTACTCTCAATTCGTTTCAAAACTTGTAGGGTTATATGGAACAGCAGTTGAAACGTTAAAATGGGAACCTGCAAACTGTAGCTGAACTGCACCCAGTTAGTGTAAGAGTGGCTAGAAGAGCTAGACCATTGTTAAGGCAAGATTAGGTCGGACAAGTATCAGAGGAAGTAGTGATGAATGCAGATGCCCTGTAGTTAAGGTGTTAGACTATCGACTAGAGGGTTCAGGGTTCAAGTACCACTTGAAGCCACTGTTTTGCCCTTGAGCAAGGCCCTTAACCCACAATTACTTGGATTGTACATAGTAAGTCACTCAAGATGAGGGCATCTGCCAAATGCTGGAAGTGTAAGTGTGCAAGTGTGTCTGTGTGTGTGAGAGTGAGTGTGTGTTGGATTAGCTTGTGGATCAGAGTATGTGCTGCCAATTTTCCTGTCACCTCTGATCAGTGCCAAGTGAGCCGACAGCACACCCTCTCCTAAATCACACAAAGAGAAAAGTCAGTGCAGACACTTTATGGGACAATAAAAACAAACCTCATGCACGGTCCTGTTACAGAGCACTGGCGAATAGGAGAAAAATAGAGCAACGGAAGCCAAAGCTGGGAACTACCCACAACAGCTGTGTGTTTGGATGACAGTTTGCTGGGTCAATGAAAAGAGCAAGTGTGCTTGAATGCGCGAGCAGCTCATATTTCAACCGTTCCTTGAACAGCGCGACTGTAGGCTCCGGTAAATGTTCATAAGTTTCTACGCTGCCTCGAGAGTCACGTTAAGTGATCATTGCATACTATGAAATGTTCACGGGTTCGGCATATAGACGCTTTCCCAAAGAAGGCACAGTAAATGGTTTCTGTGTTACCCCAGGGCATACTGCAGCTAAACCGGCTTTATTGCTTTAGATTCCAGTCTCCAAATTCTATTTACTCGCAGTTGAGCTTGAAATATCTGCCATTCTATCAGTCTCTGGGGAGGATTAAGAACTCAAATCATTGCTCTTGGCTCTTTGAAAGCGATTCAGAAATTATCATTGGCAGATGAATGGGTTGTATTGTCATCGTATGGAAAAGATTACAAGGCAGTTTAAAGAATAAGTTGTTTAATTACACAGTTCACACACTATTTTTTATTAGGGATCACTTATTAGGTATACTTTGCTTGTATTGGACTGAACTCCGGTGAATTAATCCTTCATGGCATAGATTCAACAAGGTGTTGGAAACATTCCTCATTTCGGATATCGGTCCATATTGACATGACAGTCACGTAGCTGCTGCAGATTTGTCGGCTGCACGTCCATGATGTGAATCTCCCGTTCCACCACATCCCTAAGGTGCTCTATAGGATTAAGATCTGGTGACTGTGGAGACGTTTTAGTACAGTGAACTCATTATCATGTTCAAGAAACCAGTCTGAGATGATGTTATCCTGCTGGAAGTAGATATCAAGAGATTTACATTACATTTACAGCATTTAGCAGACGCCCTTATCCAGAGCAACTTACAATTGGTCCAAGCAATTGTGGGTTAAGGGCCTTGCTCAAGGACCCAACAGTGGCAGCTTGGCAGAGGTGGGATTTGAACCCTGGACTTTCTGGTCCATAGTCCAGTATCTTACCCACTAGGCCACCACAGTCCCGTTGTGTTACTTGGATGGTAGAAGATGGCACTCTGTGATCATGAAGGCATGCACACGGTCAGCAACAATACTCAGGTAGGCTGTGGGGTTGAAATGATGCTCAGTTGGAATTAAGGGGCCCAAAGAGTGCCCAAAAAGTATCCCTATACCATTACACCACTACCAGCAGCCTGAGCCATGCTTTCATGTTGTTCACGCCAAATTCTGACCCTACCATCCGATTGTATGCTGTCAGTGTATCTTATGTAGACTGGCACAAACGGACCATCCATATGAATAAGGTCTCAAGGTACCACCATATATTGAAGAATAAGAATAAGACCAATACAAGCTAATACCTGGATATTGGGTTTGTATTGAGAACAGAAAAATGGGATCCATAAGAAATTTGCTTAGCTGTGCAAAAATTCTTTTTTCGAGCTCATTGGTTCTGAATCCACATTTCATACTTCATTGTTAAATGTTAATGCAAGATTAATGATGCTCTTAATAATAGTGCAGCTCCTGTGGCCCGGAGGTATGAACCAGCTGCTGGAACAGAACCCTGTCTGGGCTTGCAGTGTCAAGGTTGGGTTGTGCAGTTCCAGGGTCTGGAGATGGACTGCTGGTATCCAGGGAGCACATTAGCCTGTGCCCAGTGAATTTGAGGATACTCTGGTCATGTCAACATGGAACGCTAGGAAAGGAAAAACCTTCTGACTGGATGACAAGATTAAGATCTTAAGAGTTTTTACATTTACACCCATTAGCAGACGCCTTTATCCAGAGCGACTTGCAAGTGATACGGTCTTACAAGGTACAATCCGAGCTAGCAATGGTCCAGTCCTGGTCAGTAGTCCAGTATCTTAAGTATACTGTGCTACCACTATGAGCTACATCTCGAGAGCAAAAGTTTCTGGACCAAATGTCCAGCTTAGATAATAAAGTACTGTAAGTCATGCAGGTGTCTTCAGATGAAAGGATGACGATTCTCTCTGTCGTTCTACTTACAGCCTGTCCGCGGTTATCTTAGTCCAGTGCAGTGCGTGAGCAAAAAGTAGCTCTCACGGCAAGTCGGGGGAAATAAATCCCTCATTTCCCTACTTTTGGCGAGATTTGTTACATAAGACTCGTTTGGTTTGACCTCGATTTAGGGTGGCTTGGGTTTGAATGGAGGTTAATTAGCGTCTGGTGTGGGTTAAAGCATGAGCATGTGTGTGTTCGTTCCTAATCAGTGGACCTCCCAAATATTTAGGAGTTGATAATACACTAATTACTGTCAGAGCTACTGTGAAGCTGCATGGAAATGATTAGCATTATGTCAGATGTTAACATCGCTTCAGCGGCTTCTGGATTTTGCTAGCCAATTTGACTAACTTTGTGTGCAAATGAATCACAAAAATGACAATGAAAACACTTGTATCATTTCTTTTAGGTCCAGCACCTTTTGGCATGTTGCTAAATAGGGTGGCTTTAAAGGTATTCAGCTTGTTGACAAACTCAAGCATGCTTAAAACACTTCCATCAAACTACAGTTAACGTTCAAAACTGTTCCATGATATGGATTTCTCCATACCGCGGATACTGTGATAAACCCAGAAACAGTGAAACACAAATAGCCTATGTACAGAAGACAAAATACACAGAAACATCTGCAACTGGCAAACACACGGAAAAGATCTTCTACTGAAATGACTCACTCTTGTGTTTGATTTTATATGTTAATGCTTATTATGATTCCTTTTGGATGCCATTTAGACGTTATGAATAATAAAAACATAACTAATGTCTCATCTGTTTTAATTATTATTTGGTATATCGTAATATCTGTAACGTATTGATGGTGGAAAATGTTGTGATATGAATTTTAGCTCGTATCGCCCACCCCTGATACACGTAGTCCCCGATGTGTGATGGTGATACGCCCCGACAAGTCCATCATAAGTTGAATTTATCATAAAATGAGGAGTTTAATATATACTATTTATGTCTAGCTTACATTAAAAGTGCTTAAAAAGACATCTGTGAATGGCTTCTTCTCACTACATTTCCCAGCGCTCATCACTCCCCTGTCACGTGACTATTCATGATGACACACGACCTCTAGTGCTTTATAGCTTTCATACAGTTTTTACAACAAAATAAAGAAACCAAATGAATCAGAAAAAACAGACAGAATTTCATACTGAATATGAATATTGTCATCACTGATGGAACAATGAATTCTGAATGATATCAGAGATTCTAAAGGAAAATGTCAGGACATCTGTCCATGAACTGAATCCCAAGAGAAGGTGGGTCATGCAGCAAGACAACGTCCCTAAGCACACAAGCCGTTCTACCAAAGAATGGTTACAGAAGAATAAAGTTCATGTTTTGGAATGGCCAAGCCAAAGTCCTGACCTTAATCCAATGGAAATGTTGTGGAAGGACCTGAAGCGAGCAGCTAATGTGAGGAAACCCACCAACATCCCAGAGCTGAAGCTGTTCTGTACGGAGGAATGGGCTAAAATTCCTCCAAGCCGGTGTGCAGGACTGATCAACAGCTGCAGTTATTGCTGCACAGGGGGGTCACACCAGATACTGAAAGCAAAGGGTCACATACTTTTGCCACTCACTAATATGTAATATTGGATCATTTAATCCTCAATAAATGAATGACCAAGTATAATATTTTTGTCTCATTTGTTTAACTGGGTTCTCTTGATCTACTTTTAGGACTTGTGTGAAAATCTGATGATTTTAGATCATATTTATGCAGAAATATAGAAAATTCTAAAGTGTTCACAAACTTTCAAGCACCACTGTATATGCAGTCAAACTCCAGTATCCAAAATGCGCTATAACCACTGACGAGCAGGTAAATAATGAAAGTAAACATTGTTCTGAACAGCATCTGACCTCCACCTACATCCTCCACTTTCCTTTATTCAGTGGTAATCATGAGCTAATGGTTGTTTATTTTAGATTCTCGCATTTAGCACTAGAGGAGACGCGCTGTGAGACAGAAAAGAACATGTGCGCACACGTGCAGTGGTACATGTGATGAAGGAAACCATGTTTGCTAGCGAGGACAAGCAACACTCAGTCCTCAGAGAAAAAGCCGTCTGTATTAGAGGTAGGAATGGTTGTGAATATACAGGAACCAGGTAGGGGTTTCCCTATAAGACATAATGGATATTGGGTTCCCATTATCAGAATATTCACTATAACCATGTTCTGGAACGAGGCACTTTCGGATATCAGGGTTTGGCTGTAATTGAATAGTGCTGGCCTTTGTGTCGTGGCCTTTGTGTTATGACTTGGTTGGCATTATGTTTACCCAGTGCAACAACAGGTTGACGACCTTGAAAAGCACAGCCTCTCTCTCTCTGTCTCTCTCTCTCTCTCTCTCTCTCTGTCTCTGTGTCTGAACAGCTGCTGACAACAGGATGCAATCATGAACGGACAGCTGAGGGGCAATTTGAAACCGAAAATGTATTTCTGCTTCTCCAGCTCTCAGGCCGCTGTTAGCATGCTGCCAAGAAACTGTACACTGGCGTTGTGATCGCTGTAGCATTTCCTCCAGTCATCACCTTCCTGCACGCTGTTGGAAAACAGAGGGCCAGAGGAACATTTACGGAATAATCAGTCTCTCATTATTCAGGATGCAGTGGAGTGATTAAATGCACAATCGAAAAGCTTAATTTCCTCCTGAGCCTTAGATTGCTGGGAAAGTGTCACTGCGCCGGGTGGCTAATTTTGTTTTAGAAAGTGCGGGAAGTCGCGTATCCACTTAATTGCGCTACGTGCTTTGCTTTTATCTGTGCGAAAGCGTTTTATGGACACATTAATAAGACTGATCGGCTGTTGTTTAAGACGTTGTCTAGCGTCTGACGAGCGCGTGTGGTTGGGAATTCTGTCTTTGTCATTTGTTCCAAATAGAGTTGTATTTAATAATGCATTTATTTTCTTTTAATACGTTTTTGTATTCATTGTTCGGAGACCTTACTTTTTTCAGTTTGACAGAAACATCACACATCGTCCACCATAATGAACACTGAACCCTAGGTTCTTTCCGGAGTAACCACCTTTTTGGCATTTGACCCACCTTGAGAGTTTGTTTGCGAAAGTGTTTGTTTCGTCTGACTAATAACTGGAACGGGGCTGTAAGTTTCGGTATCATCTACACTCACTTTAGTAGGTACACCTGTACAACTGTTTGTTTACGCAAATATAGATAAGTGTCTGGGTCTGGCTTAAAACTATTGACATACCATAAAAATTCAAGTGATTGATTTGCCCTCCGCTTCCAGCGTTCCAGTATTGATTCTTCTCACCTGTCCCGCATTTCCTTAATCACACCCACTGCTATTTAAAGCCCTTGTTTTCTAAGCTTTGTTCATTGACCATGTCTTCATCTCCTTTTTTCGACATGAGCTCTTTTCAGTGTGTGTCAAATGGATTGTTACATTGTGTGTGTAATGTCTGTTTGCTTAAAAAAATCATTTTAATATCATTTTCTATCAGTTCCTGCTGTAACATAGAAGGTCTTTTACTCCACTAATCCACTATAAGACTGACGGTCAGGTAAATAAATAAAGTAAATATTGTTTTGCACAGCTTCTAACCTCCACCTACACCCTCCACTGTCCTTGTATTCAGTACTGATGAGCTAATGGTTGTTTCCTTTATATTCCCAATCGCCCGAGTGTTGATTCTTCTTTCCTTAATCACGCCCGCCACTATTTAAAGCTCTTGTATGCATAAGCCACAAGCCTTTGTTTCCTGGCTACGTCTGTTCGTCTCCGCTTTGACATGAACTCTGTATGGTCAACTTCAGTGCGTCTCAAGTGCAGAGAGTTCCTTTTTGTTTGTAAGAATTTTCCAGTGCCAATAATTAATGTACACAATGTGCCAAGAGAGTATCCCCCACACCATTACACCACCGGCAGCCTGAACTATTGAAGGCGGGATGGATCCATGCTTTCGTGTTGCTTACGCCAAATTCCCGGGTTTAGGTCAAGTTTCCCTGGTGTGGGCTTCTGCTGCTGTAGCCCATCTGCTTCAAGGTTTGACGTGTTGTGCTGCCTTCTGTCAGTTTGAACCAGTCTGCATTCTCCCATTTTCAGCCAGGGAGCTGCCCTCGCTGGATATTTTCTCTTTTTCCGGCCATTCTCTGTAAATCCTAGAGATGGTGCTGTGTGAAAATCCCAGCAGATCTGCAGTTTCTGACATACTCCGCACCAACAACCCTACCACGTTCAAAGTCACTTGAATCACATTTCTTCATCATTCTGATGCTCGATTTGAGGTCGTCTTGGCCGTATCTACATGCCTAAGTGCATTGAGCTGCTGCCATGTGATTGGCAGATTTGATATTTGGGCTGAAATGCAGTTGAACAGGTGTACCTAATAAAGTGGGCGGTGCCTATATATTTCCAGTATACTTATGTTATTTCATAGGGGAGCTAAAGACTTGGAGGAATTAATCTAGGTTCATTCCTGAAACTGGCTGGTGTTTTTCTGATTTTCTATTTGTGAAGCAGACATGCCATTTATGCTCCGTCAGATTTCCAGCTATTGGGCGACTGGAGCGTTATTGTTATATGAGAACTGTGTGGGTGTGAGGGGTATGTGGGAGCGGCATATGCTGCTGAATACTGTACATTATTCTGTGTGTATGTGCTTCTGTCGAGTGGCAACTGACACACACACACACACACCCACACGCCCACACGCATGCACCGATGATGTTTGCTTGATGTTGAAGGCAGCCGGTAGAGGTGATGCAGTAAATATAGCAGTCATGAATAGGCTCTCTGTGTACATCCCAGCATGCACTGCTCCTGTGCTTGTTAGCCTGCCGCGGTTTGAAACGGACGCGGGACAGGCGCGCACTCACGTGTGTGTGTGTGTGTGTGTGTGTGGGTGTGAGGGTGTCCGTGCACACAAACAACAGATGCGTTCAGGACTATTTATGGTGAGGCTGTTGACAGCAGTGCCAGGTTACTTTTCGTTTGCATCACCCGCCGGGTACACGCCGCACTCGCTTCCTCACACCTTATGCATGCCACGGGTCGTTTGCAAACGAGGCCTGGTGCAGACTCCAGATCATCGTGGCCGGTCGGCTGTTATTAAGGAGCGCTCGTTAGCAACTTCAGTTGTGGAGAAGGAACGTGCCAGGGCAGGAGCAGTGGTGCCACACAGGGTAGATCCAGGAGAGATCAGAAATAGTCCTGAGCTCATCTTCTGCTTCAGGCCGCCCATGTGATCATATGACCCAGCAACCAGAGGCCGCACGCAGCAGCTGCACGTCCCCAATACACTCTGCCTTTTGTTTTACGTGGACTCATGATGGTCATTGCATTTCTTGTCAGTGTTGGGTAGTCTAGTGGAACTCACAATGCAAACGATACAATATTTTATACAACACACAGTGCTGATCTTACGATCTGATTGGCCGAGATCTGTTCTAGCTGCGCTGATGTTTGTCATAACAGCATGTTTTTCACATGGAAATGGTATCGCGCTGCAGATGCATTGCCAGGCTACGACAAGCTTTAAGCACACAAACACACAATGTGTTCGGAAAGTCTTCAGACTCAAGTCAAGTCAAATTTATTCATGTAGAGATTTTTCTAACACAGCACTGTCTCAAAGCAGCTTTACAATTATACTGGCTCAAAGCCCTAGCTGAGCAAGCCTGAGGCGACAGTGGCAAGTCGCAACTCCCCAAACGTTATAGGGAAGAAACCTTGGGAGGACGAGACTCAAAGAGGGGCCCATTCTCCTTCGGCGGCCTGGATGTTAAATGTAGAAACTTAAATAAACAAGTAAAGAAAATTTACTACTTAAAATTAGAATAAAATAATACATAAGCTAAGATGACATAACGAAGTAAAAACATTATATTATAGTATTATAAAATAGAGAATAATAATAATGAAAAAAACCTATAGCATATACAATAGTCGTATAAATATTGAATATAATAGAGTAAGTCATATTTTGTTGTGTTGAGGGCTGGTGCTTAAAAAAAAAGAACAAAAATCAAGTTTCTCCCACCATAATGAGAAAGTTTTGCATGGATATAAGTATTCAGACCCAGAATGGGTTCCTCCCATTTCTCTTGATCATCTTTGAGATGTTTGTACACCTTGATTGGATCCACCTGTGGTAAATTCAGCAGATTGGACATGAATTGAAGACACGCACCCGTCTATATAAGGTCTCACCGCTAACAATGCAATATCAGAGCAAAACCAAACCATGAGGAGGAAAGAACAGCCTGTAGAGCTCAGAGACAGGACAGATCTGGAGAAGGCTACAAAAAAATCTGCTGCACTGAAAGTTCCCAAGAGTACAGCGGCCTCCATAAATCTTAAATGGAAGAAGTTTGGAACGAAAAGGACCCTTCCTAGACCGGGCCATCCCACCAAACTGAGCTCTTCAGGCAGTTCTTTCCTCCTCATGGCTTGGTTTTTGCTCTGATCGGCAACTGTGTGTCTTTCCAAGTCATGTCCAATCAATTGAATTTACCACAGGTGGACTCCAGTCAAGGTGCATTGTATATAAATAACAGAATAATCATAATATAATAACCTCAATTCTACCATTTAATTCTTAATGAATCTATTTTTGTAGTTTTATCCCTTTTTCCTTTCATCATTGCTTACTTGCATTTTTTTGTAAGCCCACCGAAAACCTCTGGGACGAACTAGAACGGAGACTGAGAGCCAGGCCCTCTAATCCAACATCAGTGTCTGACCTCACAGACAGTCTTCTGGATGAAGGGGCAAAAATTCCCCCAGATACAGTCCCAAATCTTGCATAAAGCCTTCCCAGAAGAGTGGAAGCTGTTGTAGCTGCAAAGGCGAGATCAACTCACTATTAATGCGTATGGGATGTCATGAAAACTCCTGTAGGTGTCCCAATACTTTTGTCCATATAGTGTATCTAGGGTGAAGATATCTGTTATAAAGACAGTAGTGACAGTTGGAGGAATGTAAGCTGGTATATACTGTGTGTGTGTGTGTGTTGTATTACATAAGGTTGCCTGCTGTTACAGGTGGAAGCTGATAAAATGGAAACTTCCTGCATACTCTGATTTAATGAACCACTGAGAAGACTGACACTCAGCTGTGACATCTGTTTTGTGTGTGCGGTCATGTTTATATATCATTGTGAGAACCAAGTGTCCCCACAATAGCTGTTTTTTCTACCTTGTGGGGACTGCGCTGGTCCTCATAAGGTTTTTTACAAACTGTAACCTTCATTTGGAAGAAAACATAGAGTCAAGATATTTGCTGAAGGTTACTGAGGTTATAATAAGGATTCGGTGTAGGATTAATTGGCTACATAACATTATGTCAGTGGAAAGTCCTCACAGTGATAGCAAGACTGTGTGTCCGTGTGTGTGCGCTTGTACTGAATGAACTATTTTTATCCAGAAGAAATGCAGGCAAGGTGTTGAAATTCCTGTAATACTGAAATCAGATGACGGCGGATGAATTGCAGGCAGAGGTATGAATGTGCTACTATTAAAATTTCATATTCTTAGGGTATTGTATTAAAATACATTGGTAAGACATCATTCCTCAAGTCTGTCTGGCTCGGCACACACTGGTCTGGTGAAGACATTTGTTTGATTGCCTTATTCCAGCAGAAATAATGACATGCTGTCCACTAACGCTTGATTAATCTGAAAACGTCAGAAAGTCAAGCTGGTTTGTATCCGATTCCATATGAAGTCATGAAATGATGAATCCGTGTACTGAACAGAAGATGATAACGGATAGCCTGGTTTTAACATGTGCCACTGCTTTCACCGAGAATAACTTGACTGGGTAAAAATGAAGAGAAATTTGATGCCATGGTAGCCAGAATTGCATCAGGCGCAGCAGAATGGATAGAAACCATTCGGTGAGAAAAACAGTAGGAAGCCAATTATGTTATCATCAGCAGCAGCCTGGACGTTATCGATGTTCTCAAAATGCACTGCCTGATCAAAGAAAGTCTCACACACTGATATGTAACTGGACCAACTTAAGCTTTGACTACTTTGAGTGGGTTTACATGGATATAATAATAATACAATAACGGAAAATCTGATTTTATTAGTAATCCATGAAACATAATCCGGGTTTGCATGACTCGGGCAATAATTGGATTTCTA
Organism: Ancistrus triradiatus; assembly: GCA_025084515.1. Taxonomy (NCBI): domain Eukaryota; kingdom Metazoa; phylum Chordata; class Actinopteri; order Siluriformes; family Loricariidae; genus Ancistrus; species Ancistrus triradiatus. The sequence continues at coordinate 138,706 of JAJAGP010000483.1, read as the reverse complement.
CTTTGCAACAGCCAGTGATCTCACAGAAGTATGTGATGTCAACTTTAAACTTTAATAATTAAATCATAAAATTCTTCATTTCCTCCGATATATACTGCGTTTCAGAGTCTCCCCAAATGTGTTTGATAGCTGCTTCATGCATTTAATTCCAGGGTTGCCAGATCTCACAGGAGAAACAAGCAACCAGGGACCGGACACACAAAAATGTCTTAAAGAAACTCTTCTGAAATATGTCCTTTGTTAACGTCATTCTTTTGAAAAACTGTCATTCTTCAAGTAACTCCTTAAGAATTCTCCTATTTTCTAACTCTTTTCTAATTAACAATTCAAAGAACAAGCGGTATTCCTGAAAACTGTGTTCTTAAATATTTTCTTAACCTTACAATAGCCTCACACTTGTATTAGGCAAGAGTTGACAAACTACATTTGACCGAACTTTAAATAGTTTAGTTATTGGAACTAAGGCCTACATGCTTTAAAAAGTTTAAAAACCTTTCAAGTAAAGGTCATCTTTAAAATACAAAAGTTGTCTACAAAAAAGAAAGTATATGGCAAAGCTGTTGCTTTTATCTGTGTTTTAGATGGACGTTTTGTCGGTTTTGGAGACTCTAGGCTCAATTTGATGTTTTTCCTCTGTTAGCAGACGCCCTTATCCACAGCGACTTACAATTGGTACAGTCTTACAATCCAAGCAATTGTGGGTTAAGGGCCTTGTTCAAGGACCCAACAAGTGCCAAGTGGCAGCTTGGCAGAGGTGGGATTTGAACCCTGAACTTTTTGGTCCATAGTCCAGTACCTTAACCGCTAGGCTACCACAGTCCTACGTTACGTTTGGTTACAATTGGTTACCGATTTAAATCAGTTAAAGAACTAAGCAATCTCCTTAGTTCTTTTATTGCATGAAGCAGGGCAATAGTCTGACCCCTTTTGAAACCCAGGAATGGTTTCCACCTCCAAATGATACATCATCTGACATGGTGGGTTAATGCCAACCATACGCTAGATGACTTTGAAAAGACTAAAGTCTGACACCCTCTCACAACTAAAGGCAAGTTCTAGAGTTTATAGTCACAGACTAGCCATAAATCTAGCCATGATCTTGCATGGTCACTATTTGCAAGACCCCAACTAGATTCCTTTTGAGTTCATTTCCCATCATGCCCCTGGTGGAATTTTACAAGAAGAGAAACTGTGAACAATGAAGCAGAAACAAAGGCAGCTTTTGGCCACAGCTGCCTTTGTGTGTGCAGTGATTTGTTCAGAAAAGAAAAAGACAAGACACCACAGAATGTGGGCACGCATCTGGTTGAGTGAAGAATGACAGCAAGGTCTGTCCATTCCACAAAACTGGACACTTTTGCCCACTCCACAGCTCCACCAGTTTCTCCTCCTTTCCAACAGTCCAACAGAACCGCGGCTTCTGAGGCCTCCCCAGAGTCTCGTCCTTGTCTTTTCTCTACCCACCAGAGATGTCTGTGTACTCACTTTGCTGCTTCCCGTTTGGTGGAGAGAGAGAGAGCTCACCTATCGGAGCTCACGTCACTATTTGCGTGAGCTGAGACTTAAGACTTTAATATTATCCAAACATGGTTGATTTGATCGGAACATCAAGACGTCAAGAAAAAGACTGACTTAAGACATCAGCCCTGATCACCTGACTCACACACAGCTCTGTTCTCATCCACATTGAACAACTTTTGAACTAGAATGCAGATAGTGAGACAGGTCCTCCCATTGAACATCAGTGTCTGACCTCACAAACGCCCTTCTGGATGAATGACTTCCAACAGACACAGTCCAAAACCTTGTATAAATCCATCCCAGAAGAGATGCTGTTATAGCTGAGAAGGTGAGACCAACTCCATGTTAATGCATATGGATTTAGGATGGGGATGTCAGAAAAGCTGCAGCAGGTGCAATCTGTAGGCGTCGCAGTACTTTTGTCCATATTGTGTATCTGATTTATATACACACATTTATATATACACTGTGGACACCTACACGTTACACCCACTTTTTTCAATATAGGGTGCATAGATGTTCACTGCCTGGCCAAAACAAAAAGGTCTAACACTAATATTTGATCGGACCGCCTTTAGCTTTGATTACAGCATGCATTTTGCTGTGGCATCATTTCCACAATCTTTTGCAATGTCACAACATTTATTTCTGTCCAGAGTTGCATTATTTTTCCCCAAGATCTTGAATTGATGATGGGAGATTTGTTCCACTGCACAAAGTCTCCTCCAGCACATCCCAAAGATTCTCAATGGGGTTCAGGTCTGGACTCTGTGGTGGACAATCCATGTGTGGAAATGACGGCTCATGCTCCCTGAACCACTCTTTCACAATCTGATGTGTCTCTGGACATAGTTGTTTAACAAATGAGAAGCTACTCACTGCATCAGTTAGGGTTAAAGAACTTGTTCAAAGCTGAAACATAATAATATATATGTGCATATATAATATGTAATATATATATATATACACACACATACACCATCTGCACAGCATCCATACGCTACACACTGTAGAACCAAAATATAAACGCACAAACTGGAATATAAGCATAAATAAACATACCTCACAGGCTGCACACAACCAAGAGGGAATGAGTTTGCTTGAAGAAACGGTCATTTCCAGAACAGGCAATGCAGTATCACCTTTTAAACACTTTAAACCTTTAAGCAGAGTACAAACGTATCCATTTCACGTCTCTTCTTGGCTGATAAAATTGCGACACCTAAAAGCGCCCATGTGCAACGCAGACCATAACGTAGTTGATCAATATTCAGTAGTAGTAGGAAATCTATTTTAATGAAAATAAAAAATGTAAACAAAACATCAAAGTATGACTGTTTATGGTGGTAAAATACACACACTAAACCTTTTTAATTTGACCAGCTGTTTACAGATGCGAGGTCCGTAGTTAAAAGATGGATTTTTATTTCCTATTATAACTAGTTTGGATTTAAGACCTCGGGCGTTGAAGCTGACAGACCTTTATTGGATGGTTATGAAATGGTGCTTACTTGTAGTACACTTCATACACAGTTGAACGACAACTGACATTCAGCGGAAGAATGAAAGTGCATTGGATCAAAAGCTGTGAATCTTAAAAAGTCAATAGGGCCATGTGTATAGCTGGTGTGTATTGCCTGATAGAACTGTCATGACCGGCGACCGAAAGAAACACAAACACTCTCACGCTCACCAACTCATATCTGAAGCAGCCACCAAGGTTTCATTATCTGTCAAACGTGTGTGTGTTTAATATTGAAACCCGGGGCTGAATGAAAATACTAGCAAATGTCACTCAGTGTGTGTCAGTGTGTCTTTGTGTCAGTATGTCAAAGTCAAGCGAACTGTGTGAGGGGAATCGCAAATGCTTTAGCAGACGGAGACAAACACAACAGGGTTTTAATGAAATCTGCGTGTAGACATGGACTGTCTGATAGCTAATCTCACTAAGTGCTGTTTTTCTTTGGGTAAGAGTCTGAGTGTGTTTAGTAATCTTATTCTCAGTGTTGTACTGTCATGATATCCGGTGACATCGACTCTGATTGCATCATGTCACCAAGTACACAACTTTTATTTGGCTGGTGCGAGTACATACACAATTTGAGTTTGCTGCACCTTTTTAAAATATGAGTTTAAAAATGAGTCCAAATTGAAATATTACATTATTATTATAATCACACATTCAAATTATAGTTCTGCATTTACATTTACAGCATTTAGCAGACGCCCTTACCCAGAGCGACTTACCATTGGTACAGTCTTACAATCCAAGCAATTGTGGCTTAAGGGTCTTGCTCAAGGACCCAACAGTGGCAGCTTGGCAGAGGTGGGATTTGAACCCTGGACCTTCTGGTCCATAGTCCAGTACCTTACCGGCTTACCTTGCCGCAACTACTTGTTAATGCAAATATCTAATCAGCCAATCACATGGCAGCGAATCAATGCATTTAGGTATGTAGTCATAGTCAGGATGAGCTGCTAAAGTTCAAACCGAGCATCAGAATGGGCAAGAAAGGGGATTTAAGTGACTTTGAACATGGCATGGTTGTTGATGCTAGATGGGCTGATCTGAGTATTTCTGCTGGGCTGCTGGGATTTTCACCCACAGCCATGTTTAGGGTTTACAGAGAATGGTCAGAAAAATTAAACTATCCCATGTGTCTGATTGATAACGCCGACTGATAGCTGATAGAAAGGCAACAGTAACTCAAGTAAGCCTCATTCAAATGCCACAGCCTACTTGAATATTGTTGATGACCATGTCCAACCCTTTCGGAGTGCAGTGTACCATCTTCTACTTGCCATGTCACAAATAAATATCGCGATATATTGCTGTTTTTAGCACAGCCCTAATCTGTAGGGTTCGGTACTATACGCGGTTTCAGGTACTTGTGGAAATGACTATCCATAATCCATAACTATAATGACTATCCAAAAAGCTTCGTCACTTTGTCACTTAATCCTCTTTTCCACTGATCTTCATTCCAATTTTTGAGAGCTTTAGCATATCTTAGCTTTTTTTACCATGTTCCCCTTCTGAAAAAGTGGCTTCTTGGCTGCTGGCCTTCCAAAAAGATTCCTGATCAAGCTTCTTCAGACTGTAGAAGGATCAATACTTGCCACTGTAACCTATAGAAGCTTTTTTTGTTTTTTTTTAATCAGTTTTTTAATATTGCATACATATTTCCTGTGTTTTCTATAATAAGGAGACAGATAAATAAGTATATATGTTCATTATACCACTGCTAAAAAAATGGTCAATCTAATCTACTGGTGGCCTAAGACTTTTGCACAGCAATGCATGTCAAAGTCCCTACTACAAAAGAAAGACAAACTATATAACTTGTCTTCATTTAATACACTGCCTGGCCAAAAAAAGGTCACCACCTGGCTTTAACTAGACAAATAGTTAAATAGTTAAAAAAGAGCCTCCCATTGGATAATTACTGCATGGGTGATAATGCTTCAGCTTCAACAAGTTCTTTAATTCTAACTGATCCAGTGAGTAGCTTCTCATTTGTTAAACAACCATGTCCAAAGACACATCCTGTGGTCATGGAAAAGATGCTCATCTGTTTCAGAGGGTCAGATTGGGAAAGAGTGGTTCAGGGAGCATGAGCCATCATTATCACACATGGATTGTCCACCACAGAGTCCAGAACTGAACCCCATTGACAATCTTTGGGATGTGCTGGAGGAGACCTTTATACAAGATCTTGGGGGAAACATGAATGCAACTCTGGACAGAAATAAATGTTGTGACATTGCAGAAACTTGTGGAAACGATGCCACAGCGAATGTGTGTTGTAATCAAAGCTAAAGGCGGTCCGACCAAATATTAGTGTGACCTTTTTTTTTAGCAGACGCCCTTATCCAGAGCGACTTACAGAAGTGCTTTGTCTTCTGCTTAGTAGACATTACCTCATGCTAGTACAAATACAAAATCCAGCTCAAACCCTGTAAAGATATGATGTGGGTAATTCCACAAACAATCAGATTGAACTATGTTTTATGAAATATGTCAGTGCAGTTTCAGACTGAGTCTCGGCCAGTCTGACATCCAGCAGAAGTTCATTCCACCATCTTGGTCCCAGTACAGAGAAGAGTCTTGATGCTTGTCTTATGTAGGCAGTTTTTCCATGTCACTGTCACACTAGGGGTTGCTCAATTTGGGATTGGCTTTAGATATCAGAAGATCATCTAAAAGGGTGAGCTGCTTTGAGACAATGCTCCATTGTAAAAAGCGCTATAGAAATAAATCTGACTTGACTTGCCTTCCTTTAATCTTGAGTGGTTTGTCCAGTCAGCCCAAGCTTGTGTCTCGGAGGGGAAGAGGTACAGAGTGGGTATACAGATAAATAGCAGCTCTTATTCACAGCAAGTCTTGCTCACGTCTGTGTGTGTGTGTGTGTGTGTGTGTGTGTGTGTGTGTGTGAGAGAGAGAGAGAGAGAGAGAGAGAAATGAGTGTAATTACGGACTGTGTGCTCTGGCTGTCGGCTCAAGACAACCCAAGACACATTCGTTCAGAGACTGGTACGCAATTAGAGCCAGGAACACGCTGATATTTAAAAAAAAAAAAGCATGATGGAGACACCATTTGCGCACATTTGCATAGGAGGTGAGATTAGCATATCCTGCACATAGCAATTAAATCTTTCTGTTGAGCCGCCGACAGTTTGCCTTACTCGATAATTAAAGTGAAACTGTAATCTTTGCATTAAACAATATTTGTATGGTGTGAGTACACGGCGGCTTGGATTTGTACTTATTTGAATAATGCATTCATGTTGTAAGGTGTACAGACAGTATGAAGTGCGTTTCTGGGCTGTAGCGAGGCAGCGGTGCTGTGTGAGTTATTAGCATGTCAAGCAGAGAGTGTTCTCCTGGGTGAAGAGAAATGGAGGGGGAAAAAAGAGTATAAAAGCTTGAGTTTGATTTCTCTGTGCTGCCGTAGGATTTTTATCCAGCAGATCCACTTCTACATGGACTGTGAATAACACGCGGCTTAATGTGGTCGGGTTATCTGTAATTAACACATTAGTAACAAGTCGAAGTGTGTCATCACACATTTCCACTCCCATCTAGAGTCAATTTAGCATGGACAGTACATTTAGTGTTTTGCTTTTGAGAGATGGAAGGAATCTGAAGTACCTGGAGTAAACATGCTAATACCAGAGTTCACTCTTAGCACGAACCGTGTAGCTGAGGCACCAGTTCTCACCATGAGACACCCCTTAATGTCAGCCTTTTATTAGCGGAGTGGTGTGAATAATCTCTAAATCATATATAATGTGCAAAAGTCTTAGGCCACCATTAGATTTGTAGTTTTAGCAAAAGTGTAATGCCCATATACAATTATTTCTCAGTCTCTTTATTATAATAAAGTACAGAAAATACAGAAAATTTGTATGCAGTGTTACAAAAAACTGAAAAAAAAGTCCAGACGTGAATGTTATAGAGGCAGTATGGGGTCACCTGGAGAGAGAAAGGAAATAAAAGACAGCCTAAATCTAAATAAGAACTCTGGGAAGTGCTGAAAGAAGCCTGATGTAACATATCAGAAGATTACTTCAGAAAACCTGAGGAAAGTCTGCCCAAAAGAGTTCAAGATGTGCTTAGTGGCAAGGGAGGTCATACTAAATACTGACTTTTGTCTGTAGAAGCCATTTTAAATTGTTAAATTCAATTCAAAACATTGAAAGCATTTTAATATTTGAAATTGTTAAATTTCCCTGAGAAAATGTTAATACTGAAACTGCTAGCACAGCACATGCTTCAGTGCTAGCTTAATGCTAACTCAGTACTAAAACAGCTTAGCAAACAAGATATCAAGCCTGAAAGGAAAATACAGATTTCCGGTATTTTCTGGATATATCTTGATAAAGAGATTGTTATAGAAATGATTATGTACAGTATGATCATTATAGCATTATAGCATTGCTTAAATCTAATGGCAGACTTTTGCACAGTACTATAATGTCATACAACAGCTGAACCACGTCAGTCCACACAAACTGTATAAAATATTTCATTGGATCAATAAATATGAAAAATCTAGCTTAAATCCAAAGTTTCAGGCTTGATATTGAGCCAGGTATCTTGTTTGCTAAGCTGTTTAAGTACTGAGTTAGCATTAAACTAGCATTGAAGCATGTGTTGTGGTCATTTCTGTAGTAGTTTCAGTATTACTACATGTCTCAGTGTGTTTTCCTCTAAACTCTGACAAGCCGCCAGGGATTCATTTGTTTCAGAGCCAGACAGAGTTGTGCTCTGGGACCTTCGCAGTAAACTAAAGATAAAGCAGGATAGGGCTGACTCTAAAATGACTCTCTACTCCCTCTGTAGTGCTCCATATGCAGCCTGCAGTAATGGTGTTTACACACTTTATAGTGCACTACATATCAAATAGAAAGCCGTTTAGTATTAAACATAGGGCTATGTAAATATAAATAAAAATTCAAACTGAAAAGTCCTCCAAAAACTACTGGAGGCTAGACTTAATTGGCACTGGCCAGTTTGACATGGTAGATAAAGGAACCAAAGGTACGACAGAGGAGAGGTAAGCCCTTCTTTTTTTCGGGGGATGTCTGTTTTTCTTGTACCGTTCAATATCGCAGTGAAATAACTGATGGAAGTTTATTCACTTGTTAATGTAGCGTAATAATAAGCAGAAACAGACGATATGCTTTTCTGAGCGTATCGAGGATATCGTCAGTGCTTAAAGAACACTATATAGAGTCATTATAGAGTGTAATTGTAAGTTAACTGGATGATGTGCAGCACATTTTAAATAAAAATCACTTTACTAAGTATGGGATAATATTTGAATGGTAGTTTTTAAGAATCTGTCGCTACTGATGCATTTTGTCTCTAATCATGTATCGTGATAAATATCGTGTATCATGAAAATGTCTGTAAAGATTGTGATATAACATTTATAACCAAATCGCCCACCCCTATTCCAAAGTGCATCGAAATAAACCTGATTTTAGGCATTTGTGCATTAAGTATTAAAAATATCAGGTGGTGTAACCCTCCATTACCTAACATCAATTATGTGTAGTGTGGTAATTTAAAAAAATAGTCTCATGTTTGTTTAAGACTTTATTTTCATCAGTACAGACTGTGGTAGCCTAGCGGATAAGGTACTGGACTATGGACCAGAAGGTCCAGGGTTCAAATCCCACCTCTGCCAAGCTGCCACTGTTGGGTCCTTGAGCAAGACCCTTAACCCACAATTGCTTTGGATTGTAAGACTGTATCAATTGTAAGTCGCTCTGGATAAGGGCGTCTGCTAAATGCTGTAAATGTAAAACATGCTGAAAGTATTGACAGTATGAAATGATTCCAATCAATAAAAACTAGTGGTGCCAGAACTACTCTGAAATGTTGAACTGTAAACCAAATACAAAAGGTTTGTTTCTTTCTTTTTTATTTAATGTGCATTTTTGCGTGTTTTCAGTGACACGCAATAAAAAAATCATTTTAGGTTTACCGGCCAAATTTAACACCTTTGACTTTCTTTCTCATTTTCACTGCCATTATAATAAAAGATTTTTTCAGACTCCCATTCACAGACACGTTGATCCCTCATACTTGTCCTGCATTACCTTAATCACATTTGTTTGAACCAGCTGAGACGCAGCCATGTGTATGGCTTTTAAATATTCTCTTTAATGGAGTGCGTGAGGAGCAAATCGTGTTGAAAGACGTTCAGAAGGTCAGGCCTTTGCTCCTTTGTGTGCGATTTGTTTGCAGTCTTTGTTTGTCTCTTTGTCTCTTTCTGGTCCAGCCTGACATTAACCCTTTTTTTTTCTGTTGCTTTTGGATTTCTGGTGGGCAGAATTTTAGCTCAAGTCAACAAAAAATAAGCTCTGATTCTGTAAAAAATGCGGTACAACAAAGAAAAACAGACTTTTAATGGGATGTTTTGAATAAAATAGTGAATTGGCTTTGAATCATTAACAAGAAAAGATTGAGGCCAAGAGCAGTTCCACAAACGTTGGAAAAAGGCTTGTTTTTATCCATGATTAGGCTGCTTCAGTTTACCATGTCCCACTCCTCTGGCTGCACCGTCTCCATGTTTATCATATTTTTATTTCTTTCCACTTCAGCTACATTCTCTTTTGCCTGTATTTACACAATCTCCAAGTCCTCCAGCTACCTCTGTCTATGTTACATCATTTATTCTATTTACCCTCTCTCTCTCTCTCTCTCTCTCTCTCTGTCTCTGTCTCTGTGTCTCTCTCTCTCTGGGTTATAAGTGCACAGCTGCTTTGCTTGGTGATCTGTACAAGGACGAGCCGATCCTCGTCTCTGGATCTGCAGGGCTGAATCCGCTCAGCTCAGTGCCTAATAATATTACACCATACATCAGTCAGCAGCGATAGCACTGCGTTGTGCCAAGTGAATCTCCATTATTCATTGAGTCAGCCCTCCTCATGTTATTAGTGCAGATTAGGCCTAAGTGAATAATTAGTCAATGTAATTTGTGCGGAATGATCTTAATATGTGCCCTAATGACATGAACTTCTCTCCCAACTTTCCGTGGCAAGTACAAGTACTGTCCAGACTGGATCGGTCCATGTTTTGGCTCTGTAGGAGTTCCTTCTTGGCAACCTACACAGGAAAAAGTCATAAATGGTGTCCGAGTACGCTTTGCTGAGAAATATATACAGTATAGCTATAACAAGAAGCAGACTATAGGGTAAATATTTGTGGTTTCCTTCTTAACGTTATTTATTTAATAATGAAGTCGTGGGCACTTTGGTGCTCAGTGGGCTTTGCCTTCTGATCAGGTCGAACATCACATAGAGGCATCCTATTCAGGCCATACTTAGGTCTGTGCACTGTATTCTCCCAGAAAAGGTGCCATAAGGGTTGTTAGGCCTTGTGCCCTGTGCTGCCAGTTAGCCACTGGCTCCTGGAAATCCTAAATTGGTTTTAGTGAGCATGAAATGAGTGAAAGAATGATTAGGTGATGTATGGAGACGCACGAGGTACTGTTGTCGTGTCACAACACCTGCAGGGTTTAGCATGTTCTCCCCACGTCTGTGCAGGTTTCTTATGGGTGATGTTCTTCCCAAATACGGAAATCATGCCAGTAAGTGGCCTAGGTGCTCTAAGCTGGACAAAAATCTGAATCAGTCAGTGGGTGGTACAAGGTTTATTCCTGGCTTTTTGACGAATTTTTGAGGTTGCGTTTTTGCTTTGCTTATAATTTGATAGCTAAATCTGTGACAGTGTTGGCGGAGTGGTTAGGGGTCTGAATATGGCTGGACACAATTAATTGAAAATGAATCAAAACCAACATTCAGAACCTTTTTTAATTCAAATTGAATACGTTTTTTAAAATTGTGTTAATACAGAATTCTTTCCCCACTGTGCATGTTGATATACTACCCCCTTACAACATACTACCTTAAAAACATGATATAATAATATAAACATTTACAAACGCTACCCAATATGACAAGGATTCAACCAAATGGAAAGAAATAATGGACGCCATTTCCTACTGTAATGAGAAGGATATGGCTCACATAGTTATGGTGGAGCACAGAGTTTAAACATCGCATTTGAACTACACATGGCAACATTTAAAATATTTAGTTATTTTCTGCTTTTTACATGGCGTTATTTAAAATGTCTTATGTTTGCATTAACTGTAAGTTATTTGTCTACTTTTTAGGGAACTTGCTTTTGACATAGTGAGACCTTTTTCATAAGGCATTTTCATTTCAACTGATGGGTGCTATGATTTGAATTGGTTTAAACATTCAATACATAACCATAAATAGTTGGCGTATTTCCTTCTCCTGTGCTTTTTAAAATCACAACAATATGCACACTTTCATTAGAAAGAAATGTCCCAGCTTTAATAGCTGAAAATATTGAAATGACAAAACTTGTCAGTGAACTCTGAGGGCAAAAACGCCCAAACCAAAATAATCCTTCATTAACCGTAGTCTAGGTAAAATGTTTAATTAATCGTGATCGTATTGATTTGCAGTCCCATCGGCCAGCATTATTCTGAGTTCAGATCCTGGAACTACCGAGCTGCCCTTGAGCAAGACTCTTGACTGCACAGCTCAAAAGTCTCGCTTGATAAGTGCACCTGCTACATGCTGTAAATAGATTTTTGATACTATATACCCCTACTAGCATGTCACACACGGAAGGGCTCCAGCAGGATATAAAGGCAATTGGTATGTATTAACTAAGAGTGACAATTACGAGAGGAACAAACAGCAGTGTAAGGCAAACAGGATATGGCTACTAGGTGGATAAAACCAATGTACAAACAAAGACGGCAAGGCTACAGAGATAAATACATAATTACCCTTTAGAAACAAGCCCCAAAAACCTGCAATCTGAACTACAAATATTTGTAAGCGACTGTAGAAAAATAATCCCCAAGTCGCTTAGAATAAGCAGACCTGGCAACTAGCTGCTTCCCGGATGTTTGTGTGCATGCACAGAGTGTAAAGACCGATTGATATCAGAGTAAGGACATACATGCACTGATAAATCCGACAACTCTCTATATCTGCTTTCTTAATCTGAGTTATAGACCTTAATCTGATGTGGGAAATCAGAGTATGAACAACTGAATAATCAGATAACTGCAGAAATTACTGTGATTATGATTAAGTTCATGTATACACCCTCACCCAGTGAGTCCTGGAAACAGGGGGCATAGAAAGCTGGAAGGTGGAGACAATTTGGCACTGACTATGGTGGGTGAAAATAGCCAAAAGCAGCTGACACACACTATGCAGGGTGAAGTGGGCCAAAAGAGGTCAGAAAACAGCACGAACATAGCAGGAGCACAGCACCTTACAGTACAATAGCGCATATGTTATTATTCTGCATTAACATAATAACTAAGGTGGCACCAAAATGAAAATTTGTGGCCAAAGCATTTGTTCAAAGGACGAACACCGAATATGGTTTTTCACAGTTTCTCATTAATTTGTCTAATTAATTTTCAACATTGCATATATTAAGTAGCCTAAATGTATTTTTGTCTTGCTTGAAAAGAACTGAATTTTGAAGGATTTTTATTCTTGCTGTAAAAAATAAAACTGATTGTTTAAACATAAAATATTATGTCCTAAAGTAATTTGTATATAACCATGTACAATTTATACAACCAATACATAAAAGGCAGTATAGGGTATATGGGACTGTGGTGGCCTAGCGGTTAAGGTACTGGACTCTGGACCAGAAGGTCCAGGGTTCAAATCCCACCCCTGCCAAGCTGCCACTGTTGGGTCCTTGAGCAAGTCCCTTAACCCACAATTGCTTGGATTGTAAAACTGTACCCATTGTAAGTCGCTCTGGATAAGGGCATCTGCTTATGCTAAATGCTGTAAATGTAAGTATAGGCCTCCATCTCTCTGACGATCTGAGGGACGAACCTAAGCATGTTCATTCTTTACTCAACATCTAAATAAAGAACATGCTAGAAAAACTTTCACACATCATACTGTTCTCCGTCCCCCTATGCCAAGCTTCTGCTTTCACTCTTTCACCCTGCGACCGTATCTGGCTATGAATAACTTACCATGCTCATCATTGGAACTGATAATGCTGCTGCTAAGAAGTTCTAAATCACAGGAGCCAACTTCTTGGGCCTCCCAAATGTATGACAGCAAATTCAGGCAGTGAGGAGCATCTCAGATCTCTTTCTACTTGGCCCCATGTGGCATCTGTTTATTTTAATCATTAAGTGCTTTTTTGGGACGCATAAAACAGAAGCCACCAAGAACACTTTAGTGCCAATATCTCCTTATCATTAATAGCTGAAGAAGGGGTCTGTACCTGTGCAACAGAAATTGGTGAACAACTAAGAAGCTAAGAAGTTGAGCAACAAGGGCCTTGCTAATAGAGCTGGGATTTGAACTTACAATCTTTAGATGAAGAGTCCAGAGCTATAACCACTTGGCCACCACTACCCAGAAATGGAGGCTCCCAGTTAACTAATGCGAACAGTAATTGTTTATCAGCCAATCATCTGCATTACATCTACATCAACCTTCGTCTATAATACTATGCAAAAGTCTTAGGCCACCATTCGATTAGATGTACCATTGTTTTAACACTGGTATAATGCCAATATATAATTATTTCTCATTATACAACCAGAAAATACAAGAAATGTGTATGTAGTTTTAGAAGCCTGAAGAAAGCATTAGCTTGAGCAATAGCAGCTTCATCGGGATGCCAAGTTGACCCTTCTACAGTCCGAAGAAGCTTGATCTTGAATGGTCTTTTTGGAGGGGTAGCAGCCAAAAAATACTTTTTTAGAAGGATAACATGGTGAAAAGGCTAAGACATGCTAAAGCTCACATAGATTGGAATGAAGATCAGTGAAAAGAGGATTTTGGAGTGATGAAACAAGCCTTAAACATGGTATCTTCAATAATAATAATATTAAAATAAAATAAAAAAACACTCTTGTATTGGAATCGGCATTGGTTTTGCCCATTGCACACTGGAATCGGATCAGAACTGAAAGCCCATTACTATTATCAACAATGTTTGCATTTACAGCATTTATGTCCTTCATTCAGTTATTTATCCAAAGCAACTACAAATGAGCTGAGCAGTTGAAGATGAGGGTCTTGTACTACGGCCCAACAATTTGGCGGAGCCAGGATTTTGAGTTCTCATCCTTTTGATTAGCAGTCCAGAACCTTACTCACCCCCATTCTGCCCACCCAAATTACACTAGATGCACACGTACTTGATGTGGAACCGCTTGTCTTTTGTTTCGCCGCCCACGTTCACAGGTTAGAGTTCCTCCCACTTGCAGTGCACCCCAGAAGCTTCGCGGAAGTTTTGACACCGAGCCTATTTATATGTGCCTCGTGAAGCGCATGCCAGGTTACAGACTGTGGAAACCCAAGACGCAGACTCTAGAAGCCCTTGAAAACTAAGCAAACGGAATAAGAAGTTGTACCAGTGTTGTTTCTAAAGTTCACTGTAAAAACCAAACCAGGCTGCTGAGCAGATGCACATCATCCCTTAGAGATATCTGTGCGAGTTTCTTTGACAAGCTTCAGCTCCGCTTCTTCTAATGATGTGGCCGAGCTGCAGAAGAAGCTTATGGGATGATTTGGAGATATGCTGAGTCATGCTTGGTAAATGGCAGTGTGCTTGCATTTGCAGTTTGAGAGAAAGTGGTGAGGTTCTCTTGTAGACAGCCTCCTTGTCAGCCCCCTGCTCTTTAAGGACTCATGCACCAAACCCTCCTCGGTAGGAGCCTGTGGAATCATTTTGAGATGCACTGACTCGTGCATGGTAAACAGCACTATGATGTGGCATCCAGAAACTCAACGAGACGGCACTCTAAGGCCACCTACCTCGCCACAGGGGTCTGGGTAATGACGGTAGACTTTGGTGAAAACTTTGTGTGGCTCTTTTTGAGTCACAGGAGTGCTAACACGAGCTTTCTAACGTCATTCTCACCATGGTGATGTTTTTGTTTTGTGTCTTTATACTGTACTACTCTTTACATACAGGCTTTTATATTTAAGCCTCTTCAGCAGGGTGGTCTTTTGACTAAAACGTAATTTAGTTTTAGTCCTAGTTTAGTCATCTGAGTAGTTTTTAGTTTGTCTAGTTTTAGTCAACTAATTATAATAAGATTACAGTCGACTACATTTATCCATAATTACAGTATAAAACGGAGTTATGTTATCCGAATACTTCTTAAAGATAGTATGAACACTTTAGAGAAAGTAAAATGTATCCACGTCGCGAACTGGAAACATATTTTAATCCCTACTTTATTCGCTGAAATATCGGCTTGAACATAATGTACTTGGAGTGCGTTTGCAACGTACTACCGTAATGCCGCTAAAATAGGAGCTCGCGCCATTTAGGAGCGGATAGCGTGACCGCGGTTTCTGGATAACACGCCTTCAGATGTCGTTTAAACTTTGTTGTATTTTTACCGGAGATAGTCGCCCCACACGGTTTACAAAGAGTGTTGTTTTCCTTGACATTAAATGAGAAATGTGCCAATATATCGACTCTCCTCTTTCTCTCAGGTATTAACATTGTGGAGTTGGTCAGTCTTCCCGCGGTCAGAGCAACCACATCACTGATTGGATCGCTACCCAACTTGTCCCGCCTTTCCACAAAACTAAGTCAGATCTGATTGGATGTCGTCTCTGCCAAACATTTTTATTCGTTGACAAAAGTGTCAATTCATTTCGTCCTAGTTATAGTTTTTCATTAATTTTAATTGAGTCATCATCTCGTTTTCAATAGAACGAAAATCATTCGTCAACAAAATGAACACTGTCCACAACTCTAGGACTTTCTTAGGGATCTCGCTACAGATCCACAGATACTCTTTTTTATCATGATTTATAATGAGTGGTCTGTACTCAAAAAAATAAATTGTAATACAGTTATAGTGTTTTATAAAAAAAAAACCATGAACTATGGAACCAAAGTAGGGGTGTTTGATATTGACAAAAAAATGATATCTCACTATTTTCTGGGATTCTGTCCATAACGATAATTTGACAATACTTTACATCCATCAAAAAGTGTTTTTATAAGTCTTACATTGTGCTAGCTTGCTCTTGTTAATAGGATATTAATTGTTGCTTACTAATATTGTCAGTAGAAAAGACGTTGAAGGAAATTTGTTTCGTGAATGCACCTCATCATTTACTGCTCTTAAAGACTGTGTCTAAGCCTCTTTAGTGGGGGGTCTGTTTTTTGCCATTAAGCAGAAGCTGGGAAGTTCTCAGATGTCTCTCTGTTTTGTGTGATTAGACAAATGAGTGGTTTGATTCCCATTAGGGATGCACTGACATGAAAATTTGGGGCTGAAACAGAACAAAATGAAACATTAGTCCGAATACTGAATACCGAACACGTTTTTTTGCAGGTTTCAGTTTGAGCACAAATGCATTATCTAATTAATTTCTTTTTACTTCTTCCAGATTAAGCATGAATAAACATGGTACTAGAAAAATTGAAGGTTCCCTTTTGTCAAGGCAGGGTGAAGAAAATTGGACCACAAAATTGAATCATTTCCAAAAAGTTGGATGAATATGGGGCAGACTGTAAAAAAAAAAATGAAACGATTGAATTCCATTGTACCTGTTGTTTGGTGTCTTGGGTGTTAAATATGTATGTAATTATGTAAATGTACTTTTTATAAGTTTCACATCTTAATACTTTGACTCTTGCTAGGTTTAATCAATTACTTTATGTCCAGTTCCCAGCTAAAATGTGTTAAACCACAGATCTCATACAGAAGGGCTTACATTTCCCCTCGTGTTAACGTTCCTACATTCCTCTTATCACATCTCGTCAAAAATTTGTGTGTTATGATGTTTCTCCAAAAAGAAGCCTTAAGGAAGAACTTTGCTAGCGTTCATATAGAGGGAGACACTGTCTCATTAAACAGTCTTAGGGTTCCATTGTCAGTCAGAAAGCTCTCAGAGAGAGCGCCCTACACAGGAAGTAGGCAGCAAAGGCACTCAGTAGGTAACGAGACAGACCCAATGAATACTCGGTAAAAGTGATAGTGGCATGGCGCACTTTTATGTCTTTAAAAAGAAGGAGCACATTAACATGTGCATTAAGTCATTTAGTAGATGTGAACTAAACGCTCACACTGTAGATCCTGCTTCAACACAGCCGACATGTTTGCTGCATTTACAAAGAGCGTCTCGCTCCACGCTGGTTACGATTTGATCGCGCTATTCTACAGTGTAAATTATTACACATTTTCACCAAAAGAGCTTTTTTAACTCCCCATTTTCAGCCGAATAATTTTGGTAGCCGAATATTCGGTGCATCCCTAGTTACGGTAGGAAATAGTTTCATTTTTTTTCTGGAAACTTCTTGTATAAAATGTAGAATCAAACCCTTTTGTCTCGTGACATTCAGAAGCTCCAGCTCCAGTTCTCCATCTCTAGGCCTTTTAGAAACCAAGTTCTCCAGTTCATCCAGTGCCACAGAGGCCAATGGGACAGTTTTAAGATACACTGACTCATGCTGGGTAAAACTCAGTATTCTGCACCTTAGGAGAACAATGATAGGGGCAGATGGTCCATGGTCACGTACATCATGGTGCTGCTGCTGGTGGTAATGATGGTGAAAGCTTTTGGCCTTTCCAGTTTTTGCCAAGTCACAGAAACGCTCTGGAGACGTCTGGTACATGTGTGTTTTCAGCAGTATTGATGCCGAAATTGATGCCTCTGTGGTTGGAAAACAGTGCCTGTCAGCTGTATCAGTGGGCCTGAAACCCTCTGAATCATAGTTGCTGAGTAATGTTCTCATCCTTGACTGGGTGGGTGTATATTTGTGTGTGTGTTTGTGAGAGAGTGAGAGGGATCATGGTTCATTAACCCCAAAATGTGCTTCACACTTGATTTAGCCTAGCATCTGAGTGCCGAGGGAGTTTACTTAGACAGGTTCTCCTCACGCTTGGAAAAGTCCACCCGCGCTCGCTTCCTACCTACCGGTCTTCCAAATGACTCACGGCGTGTTTCAGTGGATGTCACACATTCAGCGGGTTTCTTTCGGGGGAAGCAGCAGAACCTGCGACAATCTGGATGAGAGGAACTTCACGATAAACCAGTCTAATAATGGAGGACTGGGTCTCTCAAAAGACACAGATGCAGCATTTTCTTTGTAAAGAGGTGACAGTCTGCTTTTAGGATTCTCTCTCATTGGGATTGTGTATACTGAACTGCTTTGCTAATCTCACTGCACGGCTAGCAGCTCTGACTGACAAGGAAAGAAGGGAAAGGAAAGATCAGGGAAGTGGAGATCAGCCAGTTAACCAGATTATGAGTCAGCATCTCTAGAATAGCTGAATGCAACCTTTTTCGGGTATTCTGGATTCACTGCACTTTATGTATAGTACTATGCAAAAGTATTAGGCCACCACTATCGCCTTTTCACCCTATTCCCCTTCCAAAAAAGTGGTTTCTTGCATGCTCCCTATCCAAAAATCCTGATCAAGCTTCTTTGGACTTTAGAAGGATCAACTTGGCATTCTGATGTGGCTGCCAGATGCTGCTATTGCTGAAGTGTAAGAGGAGATCACACTAAATACTTCCACTGTAGCCTGTAGAAGCTGTTTTTCTGATTTGTTTCAGTTTTTAATACTGCATACACATTTCCTGTATTGGATTGGCAACGCAGTAGCATGGGTGAGGACAAAAAATCGCTCAGGACAAAATGGATCAGTAATATGGAACTGGTTTAGATTTTATAGAATGGACTAATGATTCTTCTTGGCTGATTTTTTTAATTTGTGACCGTCCGATTCTGATTTTCTTTCTGTCTAAGAATTATAAATGACAGCACACAGAAAAAATTTCTAAAGAAAGATAGCAGGAGCTGTTGGCTTCCACCTGGCTCTATTGTCTCACTGCAAACGTGCTGAAAGTGTACTTGAATAGCAGCCTTAATAAGAGCCTTTACCATTTAGTGCAAGGGTACAAGTACAAGCAAAGACCCCGAATTGCAACTCACCCCACTCAGGTAGCAGCGTACACTAAATAAAGATGGCAGATCATAAATAACGTAAGCTATTGAATGAACTAACAAACACGCTTACGCTAAATCCCGGGAATAAATGGTACAACACAATTAAAAACACACACTTTGAGCTTTTATTAAGTAATAAAAAGAGATGTACACGGAAAACAGATCACAGACGCACAAGAACCCTTAAATATACAAACCATCAACCTTTAATAAACGTTGGGACCGGGAACTAATAATAATACTGCTAATAATTTAAAGGTGCTTGCTAGCTGGCCGTGAGGTGTCCATGTGACATACACTCACTGGTCACTTTATTAGGTACACGTCTTTGTTGCTACACTCATTGTCCAGTGCTTCTGGAGTTAACAGTCCACTAAAAATAGTCCACCAACCAAAAATGTCCAGCCACCAGCATCATGTAGGCAGCACTGATTAGAGGATGACTGATACAAACTGTGCAACAACAGATGAGCTACTGAGTGAATACAGTGTTTAAAAACCTCCAGCAGCACTGTTGCGTCAGCCACTCATGCCAGCGCAACACACACTAACACACCACCTCCCAAATTGCCTGATCTGTGCTGGTCCTGTGCAGGTCCTGACCATTGGAGAATAAAGGGATTAAAAGGATGCAGAGAAACAGATGGACTACAGTCTGTAATTGTAGAACTACAAAGTGCTTCTATATGGAGAGTGGAACCGATAAAATGGACAATGAGCATAGAAACACAGAGGTGTACCTTATGAAGTCTATCAATCTGTATATATTCAACGTTTCATACACACACATCTTAATTTTAAAGTCACGAGCTATCATTGTGTAGGTTACTCATGTAGGCTCTCACTAGACGCTAAAGGATAAAATTGCCTAGCATTTAGCGTCACAAGGTTGCTATAAATTCTGTGTTCAGTTTTAATGGCAAACAGGCAAATTGTTTCTAGGTCAGTTCAAGCAAAGCCCTCCAGAGAGTCCCAATTAGCCGATAAACTGAAGTGAGAGCCTCGTTCTGATCTTTCTTTTGAGCTCGTGGACTTTTTTACAGCGGAAAACAAGCGCTACTCAGATCAGCAGCAGTGTGTAAACTTTTATGGACACTATTAAAAGTTGGAAAGTTTCAGCATGTCAGGATCAGTTTTCCATTTCGAACGGACCGAGTGGGGGCAAAAAAGTGCAGAGTGAGAGTGTGAAGTAATGGTCAAAGATGCTCTTCATGTGCTAACTGGGTGTGTCGTTAGGGAAGCTACGAGATGTGGCAACAAAGGTGGGGAGAAGACGAACATTTTTTTTATTATATGATCTGGATTCAGTCATTAGCTTTTTGTCGTTAGTTTTTCTCTAATTGCGCCGAGACGCTGGAGGAAAAAGCCAGCTCATTCTAATCACGCTTCACAAATAGCTTTTTGTCAGACAGCGGTGCTTTGAAAGCTGTAATTATTCCATTCAGTTTTTTGTTTTCCAGATGGAAGGAGTCAGGTTTGTTCGGCTCACTTTCCTCTTCATGAACAGTCATTACATGCTCCTCGTTTCACCTCCATCCCATCATTAGCACTCATCAGCGTCTGCTCGATCGTACGGAATTTCAAGTTGAGACTTCAAGAGTTGTTTGTTTCCACGAGTGAGGGGGGAAAGATGAGTGAAAGGGGACTGACAGAGTCGGCGGTGAGGGCTCGTTACACACCAATAAGACCGAAGACTGAGTGGGAGAGAAAGGTGATGGAAACAGCAGCACACGTTTAAAAGCAATTAAAGGAAGGCGTTAGTTGTGCTTTTCTTATTATTTTAACTGTGCTTCCACACCTATTGCTTATATTTAGTCCAGATGCTTGTAATACGTTATGCCTATGGCAGGGCTTCCCAACCTTTTAATAGGAATAGCCGACCCCCTTCCCCCAGCCCTCGCATACAGACGAAAGTAATCTATTGCAAATCTTTATTGACCAGAAATAACATAAGTTATACATTTTTCCCTTTTCTCTCGTTTCTTTTATAGCTTTGTTTTTCTCTTTTTTTCATTTTGGTTCTCTTTTCAAGACAGGTAATCATTTAGCTAAAAATCAAACATAAGCTGGACATTTTACTTTTAACATCTCAACAGAGTGGACCTGTACACACACACATCCTTACAAATTAATTATGAGGCTTAGTACAATTAATTATGATTCATTTTATTTAATGTGTGCAAACTGTATTTTGACAAACTCCAAGCACCTCAGAGCAGACCATGCCTGTGATATTTGGCACCCCCTGAGGGGATTTGGTCCGCAGGGCAGCGGGAACCATTACACTATAGGCTGTACAGAACTGTGCAAAAGTCTTAGGCCACCATTAGATTAGATATACCCTTGTTTTAGCATGGTATAATGAGCATATATAATTATTTCTCGGCCTCTTTATTAGAATACAATACAAAATACAGGAAATTTGTATGCAGCAAAAAAAAGAAATTGTACATGAAAATAAATCAGAAAAAAACGCTTCTAAATTGGCAAGTATTTAGTGTGATCTCCCCTTAAACTTGAGCAATAGCAGCATCTGGCAGCTTCCATTGGGATGCCAAGTTGACCATCCTACACTCCAAATGAGCTTGGTCAGGAATGGTGTTTTTGGAAGGGTAATAGCCAAGAAACCAGTGATCAGTGGAAAAGAGGATTATGGAGAGACAAATTTAAGGGTCCAGTCATCGACAATATGTTATATATGGTCATTATAGCATTTAAAAAATATATGCTTTTAAATATGTTCTCTCTGTTAATATTTGTTTAGCTTCTGTTCATTTAAACCATTGCTATGAACTTATAAATTAGATAACTTATTAATTCTTACATTTATCATCTAAGCTGCCCAAGGAGGTTTGGTCCTCCCAAGGTTTCTTCATTATAACCCTAGGCTTTCTCAGTTTGGGATTGGCCTTAAATAATAGAAGATAATCTAAAATCGTAAAGCTGCTTTGACACAATGCTCCATTGTAACAAGTGCTATAGAAATAAATCTGACTTTGACTCTTGCTACTCACCTTGATCGACGCCTTTCTAGCACGCCTTTCATGTTCTTTGGATCTCAAAAGCAACTTTGCCTATCAGACGCAGGACTACCGTGACTCTGCCCTGGTCTCCCATTTCTGGTTTGATTGCTGCTTTATTCAAGTCTTCACTGTTTAAATCCTGCTGTGCTCGTCTGTGCTCTCTGGGCTAGCTACCAGTGCACATTTTCATTTTCCTTTCTCAGTGTTTATCCTTGAAAAGAAATAATTGTTATGGCCTTAAATAAGCTTATCCGAACTCCCAACATTCCTTCTGCTGGCCATTCTAATAGGTTGTCTTGAAACCAGAAGCAGGAATCCTAACTAAACTTGTTGTCTTGACTGCATTCTAATCCACAGTCACTTTGGATGCCTAACTACTCAGCATCCTGTTAGTTCCACCTCAGTGCACTATAATTAGCCGACACGCCGATCTGTGTGAAGTCGGGATTGTTGTGGTAAACCCGTGATAAAAGCTCAGTCTGTGAGCTTGTAATTTTACTAGGAGTATTTAAAAAAGATCATGATGTTGAATGCTAATGTGTCTTAGGGCTACATAAAATACACTCGTTGGACACTTTATTAGGTACACCTGCTCAATTGCTCGTTAGCACAAATCTAATCAGCCAATCACATGTCAGCAACTCAATGCATTTAGGCATGTAGACATGGTTAGGATGACCTGCTGAAGTTCAAATCGACATCAGAATGGGGAAGAAAGGTGATTTAAGTGACTTTGAACACAGCATTTCAGAACCTTTTCACATTTCACAACATTTCAGAACCTCCAGCTTATCTACTGGGACTGTGGTAGCCTAGTGGTTAAGTTATTGGACTCTGGATCAGAAGGTCCAGAAGGTTCAAATCCCACCTCTGCCAAGCTGCCACTGTTTGGTCCTTGAGCAAGACCTTTAAACCACATTATAAGATTGTACCAATTGTAAGACGCTCTGGATAAGGGCGTCTGCTAAATGCTGTAAATGTACATATAACTGTACTGGGATTTTCACACACAGCGCCATCTCTAGGGTTTACACAGAATGGTCTGAAAAACAGAAAATATCCAGTGAGGGCAGTTCTCTCTTATAAAATGTCTTGTTGATGCCAGAGGTCAGAGGAGAATGCAGACTGGTTCATCAAACAGTCCATCAGATGTCCAGATAGTGAGGCAGCATTCTTTACTCCAGAAAATGTTCATGTTTAGTAGTTATCCTGTAGGATACATCCTAATCTACTCTACACAGGATCTGCACACTATTATTCATGGATTATGAGTGCTTCCAAACACGCTCACATTCCACAGCTCAGCATCAGTTCCCTCATACGCTTACGATTGGAAGATCAAATGGAGCGGATTAGACTTTTCTTCAATCCAAACTGGTCCGAGATCAGTCTGTGTGAGTAGTGTGTGAGTGGGTACTGCAGCACAGAAAAGTGAGGAGCTGCTCTCAGGTCCTGCACTGTGTGGGGTACTGTGGATATGATGGGTGGCTAATAATTCCTACTTCAGCTCCGTGACTAAAGGGATGAAGAAGATTAAGGAAGAGATGCTGATGGGCAGAACTTTAAACTGCTACAGCACACACATTTGTCTTTATATCATTGTGAGGACTTTCCATTGACGTAATATTGTACTACCATAGCCAATTAATTACACACCTACATATAACCTCAGTAACCTAAAGCAAATCTTTTGGCTCTTTTAGTTTTTCAATAGAAAGTTGCAGTTTTTGAAAAAAAAAAAGCCTATTTCCAGGGATATATAACCTTGAACACACACACGTTTGTCTCGCTATCCTTGTGAGGACTTTCCATTGACATAATGATTACTGTAGCTAATTAATGCTACATCTACCCCTAACCCAGACCTCATCCTTACTCTCACTAACCTAAAGCAAATCTTTTGCCTCTTTTAGCTTTTCAAATAAAGGTTTTTGTGTAAGAAAGCAATTAAAGAAGTGAGGGCCAACAAAACAATCTTCAGAAGTCAAAATTGCCAGGTTTTCCTATCATCGTGAGGACATTTAGTACTCAAGTACAGCAAGACAAGGTGCACACACACATACACACATTTGTCTCGCCGTCCTTGTGGGGAATTCCTACTGACATAATGATTACTGTAGCTAATTAATACTAAACCTACCTCTGACTCTAACCTTAAGCTCTGCAACCTAAAACAAATGTTTTGACTCTTGGTTTCAAATAAAAGTTGCAGTTTCTGTAACAATATTCCGTGGGAATAGCAAAATATTACAATATGTACAAAATGTCAGATATTTCTGTCCTTGTGGGGACATTTGGTCCCCACAATGTAATATAAATATGACCACACACAGAGAGCTCGTGTTAAATGTCCTTATGTTTAGTGAGCCAGTCTTTGCATGTGTGCACACGTCTGAGTGTGTTATGGTAACAGATGTGCCTGTTAGCATGACATCCGCCCTATCTTTATTACTTTTATACACCTTAGCTCACATGCATTATGAGATACTAAGCCTCACATTATTCAGCACACTGCATGCTGCCTTCTGGTCCCAGAACCTTAAGTCCTTGTATGAGAAAGAGACTGGCTCTGAGTTGGCGAGCCATGAAGTCCAAAGTTGGGAATGTGAGTATATATTAACTATGTATATGAAAACGATAACAACTGTTTGTGGATGTAGATGTATGAATGCATGTAACAATTATTGTCTGATTGTCTGGATAAACAATACAGTAAGTCCCCTAGATAAGAACCAGTTCCGTTCTGAGAGTGGGATCACATGCCCAAAAGTTCGCAAGTCCAAAATATTTAGCCTAAGCATCCAGCTTGTGAGCCTCCCAACACCTGATCTCACTTACTTTCATTTTAGCATCCATTGTTATGGCCCTCTGCTTCTTATAGAGTTCATCACTGCTTTTACCCTTAATATCAGACATTCCGGGTTTACAATACAGCAATAATTCCACAAAAAGGAGGTATGTACTGTACAGTCTGTGGCACTATCGCAATCCTACTGGACTACACTACCCAACGTCCATCACTCTTTCCACATCACCCTGCACGGTGTGTCACCTTTGTTTACGTTCTGACTTCCTGATTTACTTCAGTTTTGTTATTGCACTCAGTTCTCCAGTGTTTTTTCAGATTCTTAATAAAGCTCTGCTCTGTACCGGCTTCTAATCTTCATCTCCCGCTTTCTGCCCAGCTTGACAGTCAGTAACACAACCACTTCTTGATAAAGCTTGATTATGACTGAGACAGAGCAAACAACAACGTTCTGCTCGCCTCTCTTAAGTGCCAGAGATGTGAACTAACATACTGCGCTGACACGCAACTTGAACTTCTGCCAGTGTTTTTAATTTTGCACTTATCTAAGCAATTTTCAGTGTATTGCACATGCACGATCCCATCTTTGAAAGTTTGTTAGTCGAAGGTTCGCATCTAGGGGACTTACTGTACCATTGCAATACAAAAACATGAGCCACATGTGACCATTGCAGAGTCTTACTGCATAACACGTTTCCAATTGTTATATATAATTGCCATATAATTGCCTTATAGCCAGTTCACCATCTGAGATGGCTTCTAATGTCATGTACTTATTTATAATGGCAGGTATATTAACTGAACTGTCAGGCATCGAACTGTGCCACATTCAAGAGGGAGACAGAGGTGTTCAGTTTAAACCAGCTTGGTACCGCTACCTTTGACCAGAATTGGTGGCAAAAACCTGCAGTACCTTTAGTAGAGTCCACACAACATGGTCTGGGGACTCAGTTTCATATATCCCTCTGGTCTTATTGTCAAGATGCAACCACACACATATACACAGAGCCCAATACGAGCAGGTTAATACAAGCAATTCATTATAGTGAGACAGCAACCAAAAAAATACACCGGAAGCTAGAGCTAAGAGGAAATGATGCCCGTGGTACTTGTTCAGTAGAATGTCCCTGTATATGGAGAGGGATGCAGTGTACTGTAGGACATGGCAGAGGGCAGTGTGGAGGAGCAGTGGCTGCAAAACTGGGAAAAACCTGGAGGAAGAGAGCTTATTGGGGCAAATACACTGAAAACTAGCAAGAATCAAAATGTCAGGAATGGGAGGAGCACTGGAAGCGTAGATGAGGGAACAAACAGAAGAAAAAGAAGTGAGGAACGAAAAGGAAATTGTGGAGAAAGTGCTCAGTATGTCCACGTGTAACGAAGAATACTTTGCAATGTGAGGTTGATGAACAGAGCTTAAATAATGACTGTGATGAAACGGGAGTGATCTGCGAGTATTTGGCGAATCCAGAAATGGGAGTGATGTGGAGATTTAAATACCAGGGAGTGAGAAGGTACAAGTTGTTACACTGATCACCCCAATTCACTTCAACAGTGATTTTGTTCATTGCTGCACCTGTGGAAAGGAATAGCTGGTATTGCATGTCAGGGCAATGTTGCCTTTGTGAGAGTACACACTTAATACACATAATGAATCGTTATTATGATTGTAAGGATGTGTGTGTACAGGTCTAGCCGGTTGGGACGTTAAAAGAAAAAAATGGCTAGTTTATATGTATGTGTGTATGTATGTATGTATGTATGTGTGTGTGTGTATAGTTTTGGCCGAAAAACTCATATGAATCATTTTATTCTTTTGGTCTATATGTGTGCAGGCTGAGAGGGGCAGAGCTGAGTAGGGCAGAGCTTTTCTTTGAGACTTATAGGGGGGCTCCAAGGAAAGAACGTTGGGAACCAATAGTGTAGTAGACATATAAGTTGCTTAGAACTGAGTTATAAATTGTTGACTATTACTACCACAACTTTGATTGCTTCATATTGTTCACCACCCCTCAGCTACATGTGTAAACAAAATGTACAATCTCTTAATAAAATACTCAAGGAATACAAGACTAATAGAATCTAGTTTTTCATTTTTTTTCTGCGAAGCTCCTCTTTACACTCAGTACAGTCTTTACCAATTCAGTACATATATCATAGATATGATATCCCTATCCACCTTCTCCTGGCTCTCATTCTCTTCAGACTTTAATAGTGTTTTATTTTACTGAACCTGAGTAAGATAATAAATATGTTAGACACTAATGCATGTAAAGATATTTCTATTGCAAATTTCCCTCTATCTAACCACTGAAGTGAATCAGAATAACCAGACACCATATTAAAAGCAAATGATTTTTTTCTGCACTTTCCCGTGGGATCAATAAAGTTCTATCCACCTATTACACACAATTAAAAGTTCTACAGTGTTCAATAAACATGGATTTTCTTAAATGGCCATGTTGTTTTTTCCCCCATCTTGTCTCAGTAAACAAGACAATGCTAGAAGTAAAGCTTCAGCTTTCATATTTGTCTGTGAACGTATATTTCTGTACACCAATAAGCACTGTTTTATTCACAGCATCATTCCTAAAGTTTAAACCCCTGAAAGAAACTCTGCGTGGTCAATTCTATTTCTCAAACAGTTGCCCGAAACAAAGCTCACTTTTCTGAGGCGCTGAGACTAATGGCACTGCCTCAAATTCCTTCCTCCGCCCTATGTAGTGCACCATGTTGAATATGAAATCACAGAACCTCACGCAATTGTTAATTTCTATTCAGCCATATATGTATTCAGGCATAGTAATATAAATGCGTATTTAACATTCCGTGGCTGTTAATTGAAACGTTTGTTATTTTCTAAGTAGTGCTAAGTAGGGAATAGGCGTGATTTGAGACACGGCCGGTAGTCTCCTACAAGCGTCAGACTGAATGATCTGGCTAACTTAGCACCTTTCAGTAGGTATACTTACCTTTTCTGTATTTGAGCCATTCTGTTCCTCACTCCGAGAGCCAAACAAGATGGGCAGTTTCATGCATTTTTCTGCATCTTGTTGAAGTATTTTGTTTTATTATCGCGCGCTTTTTCTCTCCCGCGATTGTTTTTAATGTGGCAGCTGCCACTGAATCTTTTAGCGGAACGCAGTACCGGACTACTTTCAGCCACGGTCTTACATGATATTATCCAAACCATAGTCAACTCGGCCACCATATTGGTCCAGGCAAGACTGGCTTGTAAACAAGTACAAGTAAACGGGGGACCTGCATTTTTTCCCCTGGTTAAAATGCACAATAAACTGGTTATTTCTGAAACGATTTGCTTTTTTTTCTCGACCAGTCTGCTTTCTGTTTCTATAGCAGTGAAATGAAACAACCAAAGGCACTATACACAATCATTTGTAAAATAATAGATTAGCAATAGTTGGTTATATTGTGATTTCTAGTAAAAAATATAATAGTAATACAATACAGTATATTAAATAGTGAATACTATATTATTACCATTTATACTACATTAACTATTGCTAACCTATTACTATTATTGTTTTATTATATTATTATTTATTACAGTGGAATCAAGCATCCCTTTTCCAGTACATTCTTTGGAGAATTATCAGAAGTTGTCTGGACCAATATGGTGACAACGTTGACGCATGACCCAGCGGCCAATGCGGCATCTAGGTGTATTATGTCTGTGATCAAAACGGTTGAAGGGCCAGCAGTGGCAACTTTGGCAGTCCTGGGACTTAATCCTTCAACCTTCTGCTCAATACTGCCAAGGTTATGTTTTGATATGGGCGACCAAGGGCTTAATGTAAACTTAATGTAAAGATAAAAAGATTAATAAGTGAGAATTTGGAAAAATCAGCATTGCTGTCCCAGAGTCAGTTTGATTTCACCCACTGAATGCTATATTCTAGAGGCTCTGAATTCATTCGAACCTTGAATGAGTCCATAACTATTCGATGTCTGCTCTGCCTGGGCCATCTGAAGGTGTCCCTCAGACCGGATTAAATCCTCTGAGTTCTGGCTGAATGTCTCTCTCTCTCTTTCCATCTATCTCTACACCTTCAGTCGTCTGTCTTCCTCTATCACCGCAGCTCTGAATCAGTCATTCTGCGGCCCACAGCATGCAGCTGGTTATTTATTTAATACGACTGAAGCACCGGTGAGTCCAGAGAAAGATAAATGAAACGTGTGAGCTTGAAATCTGATTGTTAAGCATCCTGTCGCACACAGATACCATCACAATCTGTCTCTTTGGTCTCAGCATCGTTCTTCAGTCTGATCTTAATTCTAGTAATAATAAAACATTTATATTTAATCACTAGGCAGTAGGGGTGTGCGGTATTGATAAAAAAGATATCTCCATACTTTCTGGGGTTTTACCAATAACGATAATTCGACGATATTTTGGCAGTGTATTTGTCTAAAGTATTCGACAGTTGTTTGAACCTGTCACCTTCACCTGTCTGAACTGGCACCGTGTCTTCCATAATTGGTGACAGCATTTGTTATGTCTTGCTTTTCTTGTTGTAAGGTTTGCTGAGTGTGTTTTTGTGCTGGTTTCTTGGCTGGTTTCTCAGACACATTTATGTATCGTTTGCACCCCGTTTTAATACTTTGTGAGTCCGGTCAATGTCCATTTCGGTCAGCGTCATTAAACTGCGCATACCTGTACAGATAAACTAACTATGAACTAGTCCAATCACAATAGGGCTTTAAGCATGCATCGTTCCCAGTCCAGACTGGACAAATTATGTGCATCTGCTAGAACCTCCTTAAGCAGCAATATTGTCTTTTTATATCTGCTGATCAACAGTGTGAAAGAATTTTCGTCCTCAGGTCATACCACAGACTGGACTCTGATTTGGCCATTCCAAACCTCAATCACATGCACTGGCATGCAGTTTAGCAGACAGGAAAGAAAGGCCGTCTCACACACCCGCTGTCTCTGAGCGATATAATGAACAGAGCTGAGGTGGTCTGTACACACTCCATATATTCACATTAGCAGAGGCAGCACTGTGAGCACAGCTCTCCTGTCTCCTCAGCCATTTCCGGCCCCGTAATGGCTCCTCATTAAGTGCAATATTAGCTGTAGGAATAGGACTTCCAGAGAGGGGACGCCCACACACACACACACACACACACACACACACACACAACATACAGGGACTTCTAAATCAGGGGCTTATGTAACATAATACACTGATCTGCCGAAATCTTAAAATCACACACAGACTGAATAAGAAATAAAAGGAATGATCTGGTTGCAACAGCAAGTGTTAAGCTCTGGGCCATAATAGCTGGTAAGTGAACAGTAGGTTCTGGTAGTTGATGTGGGATAAATGTTCAGGAGTACAAACCTGAGCCACTTTAACAATGGACAAATCATTATGGCCAGATGACGGGGTCGAAGCATCTCCTTAACAGCAAGGCTTGTGGGGTGCTCCTGGTCAGCAATGATGAGTACCTACTGACAGTGGTTCGAGGAGGGACCACAAGAGCAGCCAATCCTCCGTGTGAGTATTTCTGAGTGCATTGATTGTAAGGCTCATTTACAGCATAGTCAAGCCTTTACTGAAATCATAGGTTGAAGATATTGAAGTACATTTTATGTTTAGTCGTTTAGCAGATGCCCTTACCCACTTTCAAGTGGTACAGTCTTACAATCCAAGCAATTGTGGTTTAAGGGCTTTGCTCAAGGACCCAACAGTGGCTACTTGGCAGAGGTGGGATTTGAACCCTGGACAGTATGGTAATCTACCACATACAGTACTGTGCAAAAGTCGTAGGCCACCATTAGAGTTGTAATTTTAGCAGTGGTGTAATTTCCATATATAAAACATTGTCCCCAAACCAATTGGACCCAAAAATGTCAACCTTGGATTTGTCACTCCTCTTTTCCGCTGAGCTTCATTCCAATCTTTGTGAGTTTTAGCATATTTTAGACTTTCACCCTGTTCCTCTTCTGAAAAAGTGGTTATTTTGGCTCCTACTCTTCATAAGATTGTAGAAGGCTCAACTTGGCATCATGATGAAGCTTCCAGATGCTGCTGTTGCTCAAGTGCAAGGCGAGGTCACACTAAATACTTGCCATTATATCCTATACAGGCTATTTTTCAGATTTTTTCAGTTTTTCAATACTGCGTACAAATTGCATGTATTTTCCGGGTTGTGTTAGAATAAAGTGACTGAGAAATAATTATTTGCTATATCAATGGTATATCTAATCTAATGGTGGCCTAAGACTTTTGCACAGTACTGTATGTGGAGGGAGTGCTGGGTCCAGGCAATCATTTGAACACTTGTTTGATGTGTACCTTGGTTCATGGGTGTGTATATTTATATTTGGTTTTTAGAATTAATTGATTAACGGTTCACTTTATATAGGTTGAGATTATTACAAACACTCTACCCTAACATTTCTCTGTATGTAACAGCGTTCTGAAATAGTAGCAAAACAGGGATTTGCTTTCCTCAAATTTCCATTTATCAGTGAGTCACTGGAACCCAACATGAGAAAACCTGTTTGGCGTCGACAGGTCGAGTAAATGGGTTTTACTCCATATAAACAACAACAACATCATACCAGTCATCTTTAACTGGAGCATAAACGTGTACTCGAATGTCTGAAAACATGGGCTGCGGAAAAATATTGTTTAATGTAATCATTACGTTTATATGTTTATTCGTTAAATTGTTGATATTGTGATCCAGCACGTGCATTTAGACTCGAGTAAACAGGCTGTATCATCAGTACAGGCAAATGACTTCAGATGGTTTCATGTTGAACGCTTAGGATGAAAATGTTGAAGTATTCCGTTAATATGGCAATGACTGGGGTCTGGTGCTGTGCCTCCTTCTGGGCTTTATGCAGAATTCGACATGATGACCCACATGAGTCTTCTGCCATCTGTGTTGGACTGTAAAGTGTCTTTTATCCTCTCTCTCTTTCTCTCTCTCTCTCGTTCATTCGTTCTTGAAGTTGTTACTCAGCTCCCGAAGTGCTACTGCTGGCAGACTGCAGAGACAGACAGGCGGAAATTCTTCATTTTCCGAGCTTCCTCCGGTCTGAGTGTGTTTTCAGTGTGTGGGTCCAAACACCATATGCACATCGCATTCTGTTCAGCCAATACTCAGTTTAAAGTGATAGCTCATCCACGTTGTTTCCCCAAGTCTAGTCAGTCAGCCATGACATGTTTGGGGCGCAGTGTTTACTTTCTAACTTTACTACTGGAGCTTCTCAGTATGTATTGGGACTGTGGTGGCTTAGTGATTAAGGTATTGGACTGTGCACCAGATGGTTCAGGGTTCAAATCCTGCCTCTGCCACTGTTGGATCCTTGAGCAAGCCTCACAACTGCTTGGATTGTAAGGTTGTTTCAGTTGTTAGTTTCTGTGGATAAGTATGTCTGTTAAATGACTGGATGTAAATATATGCAATGCACCTACAATGAAATTCTCTCTCCAAAACCCAGCCCAATACTTTAACACAGGGGTTTGATTGTGGGGATCTCCCAGAAAGCAGAAAAGCTACTGCTTAAATAGAAAATACCTCAGCTTTTAGTTAGTTAGTGCTAAATGTCCAAAGAATCCTTCTACACCTGTACATTTCTTACACTTAGTTTGAACCAATTTGCATAATGCAGTTCAGCATACTACTCTGTAGCGTGTTTGCCCGCTCTCAGTTTTTGCCAACTGTAGCTGTGACTTTGCCATGAAAAATAATGTTTATCCAATTAGCTCTTCTGTTCCTTGAGGTTGGTGGGCGATGCAGGGATTTGCTGGTCTGTGCAGCCAACAACGGCTTCTTAGCTTCAACACACTCGTGGATCCAGGGGAAGCCATGCTTGGTGTTACTCGGATGAGAGGCGGTAGAAATCTGAACAGCTTGTTGAAAGCCCACAAAACAATAACTGGGTTGTCTGATTTCACAGTTTTTGGTTTGGTAGGCACTCAAAATATCCAAGCGTCTGAAGCACTGAAAAAGTGAGATGTAACGTAATATATTCGCTTTACATATTCATTATCACTATAGACTATGTGCAGTGAGGCAAAAAAGTATTTAGTCAGCCACTGATTGTGCAAGTTCTCCTACTTAGAAAGATGAGAGAGGTCTGTAATTTTCATCATAGCTACACTTCAACTATGAGAGACAAAATGAGAAAAAAATCCAGGAAATCACATTGTAGGATTTTTAAAGAATTTAATTGTAAATCATGGTGGAAAATACAACCTATTTGGTCACCCCACAAACAAGCAAGATTTATGGCTCTCACAGACCTGTAACTTCTGTCCTCCACTGGTTACCTGTATTAATGGCACCTGTTTGACCTCGTTATCTGTATAAAAGACGCCTGTCCACAGCCTCAAAAACAGTCAGACTCCAAACTCAACCATGGCCAAGACCAAAGAGCTGTTGAAGGACACCAGGAAGAAAATTGTAGACCTGCAGCAGGCTGGGAAGAGTGAATCTACAATAGGCAAGCAGGTTGGTGTGAATAAATCAACTGTGGGAGCAATTGTAAGAAAATGGAAGACATACAAGACCATTGATAATCTCCCTCGATCTGGAGCTCCACACAAGATCTCATCCCGTGGGGTCAAAATGATCATGAGAAACGGTGAGCAAAATCCCAGAAACTACACGGAGGGACCTG
Source organism: Ancistrus triradiatus (assembly GCA_025084515.1). Classification (NCBI taxonomy): domain Eukaryota; kingdom Metazoa; phylum Chordata; class Actinopteri; order Siluriformes; family Loricariidae; genus Ancistrus; species Ancistrus triradiatus. The sequence continues at coordinate 105,155 of JAJAGP010000483.1, read as the reverse complement.
ATGAATGACCTGCAGAGAGCTGAGACCAAAGTAACAAAGGCTACCATCAGTAACACACTACGCCAAGAGGGACTCAGATCCTGCTGTGCCAGGCGTGCCCCCCGCTTAAGCCAGTACATGTCCAGGTCCGTCTGAAGTTTGCCAGAGAGCATATGGATGATCCAGAAGAGGATTGGGAGAATATCATGTGGTCAGATGAAACCCAAATAGAACTTTTTGAAAAAAAAAAAAACTCAACTGGAGGAAGAATAATGCTGAGTCGCATCCCAAGAACACCATACCTACTGTGAAAGCATGGGGGTGGAAACATCATGTTTTGGGGGCTGTTTTTTCTGTAAAGGGACAGGACGACTGATTGGTGTTAAGAGAAGAATGAACGGGGCCATGTATGGTGAGATTTTAAGCCAAAACCTCCTTCCATCAGTGAGAGAATTGAAGATGGAACATGGCTGGGTCTTCCAGCATGACAATGATCCCAAACACACCGCTCGGGCAAAGAAGGAGTGGCTCCGTAAAAAGCATTTCAAGGTCCTGGAGTGGCCTAGCCAGTCTCCAAACCTCAACCCCATAGAAAATTTGTGGAAAGAGTTGAAAGTCCGTGTTGCCCCAAAACATCACTGCTCTAGAGGAGATCTGCATGGAGGAATGGGCCAAAATACCAGCTACAGTGTGTGCCAACCTGGTGAAGACTTACAGGAAACGTTTGACCTCTGTCATTGCCAACAAAGGTTATGTTACAAAGTGCTGAGTTGAACTTATGTTTTTGACCAAATACTTATTTTCCACCATAATTTACAATTAAATTATTTAAAAATCCAACAATGTGATTTCCTGGATTTTTTTCCCTCATTTTATCTCTCATAGTTGAAATGTAGCTTTGATGAAAAGGAGGAGAACTTGCACAATCAGTGGCTGACTAAATATTACATTTTTTCTCCACTGTAGCATGCAGGCAGTAGGAAGAAGACCAAACCATCAGGAATATTAATATTAATTTCCCTCATATTTGTTGATAAATTATCAAGAAAAGACGACTATAGGACTGCAATGACTCAGCAATATTAGCATTAATTACAAACCGTCTCCATGCAACGACTTTGGAATTTAATCAGGAATGACTAATAGCCAAATCAAAGAATGCAATCCAATCCCAACAATAGTAAATTAATCGTCATTCCTGTAAGCACATTCTTAATGTAATCATGCACCATTATTTGTTTTCTACATTAGCTTCATAACTACAGCGCAGAAATAAACCAGACAACTTCGCAGCAAGCCTGGGTTGGTCTACGCCATAGAGCATTGGTTGAAAGTTGCGAAAATGTAATTTCGGAGCAAATTATTCAATTAAATATGGAGTTCTGCTCTGGTGATATTTTAACATTGCATTTTCCACTCTAAATGTTGCTTTTAAATGATTTAGCCTCTACAGACTGGCAGATGACAGGAAAAGCCATTCTGTCTGCATCATCGCTCTCTAATAGCCCTCATTTCCTTGGCTCCTTCCTTCCCTTTTCCCCATTAAACACACAGATTGAGGTGCAGGATGAGTAATCAACATGTCCATAGGCTGACTGAAGTGTCTGTCATTTGTCTAATATATAATGCCAGCTCCCCAACTACTTTCATCCTTGGCGCAGATGGATATAAAAGGTTATTAGAGATGTCTTTATGGTTGTTTAGCATTTGCATTTGTACTTTGTGCAGGTCTAAGGCAGACAGTAAGACTCTGAGTCACCTCCTATAATGCTTAATGAGATACAGAGCAAGGAATGAGACACAATCCAGAATCGCTCCAGACCCTCTGTGATGGCTTAGCGGTTAAGGTACTGGACTGTGGACCAGAAGGTCTGGGGTTCAAATCCCAGCTCCGTGAAGCTGCTACTATTAGGTACTTGAGCAACACCTTTAGCCTTCAGTTGCTTGGGTTGTACGATTGTACAACATCAGTCACTCTGGATAAGGGTGTCTGCTACATGACTACATGTAAATGGGGTGGTGATGTCAGTAGCTTGATTCTCTGCTCAGTACAGCATTTTTGTGTAGATTTTTAGATCATGTTTTGGGTTGTTGTTCAATTGGGTGATCCAGTTGTAGATTCTTGGTGAAGGCAGACAAATATCTCGTCACTTCATGAAGTCCATGATGCATGGTAATTTTAACAACATTCCTGGTAGGGGTGGGACTCAGAAAGGATACGCATCACTATACATGGGTCACCATACGATTATATCACGACACATTGCGATACGAAGCGTTTTGCGATATATTGCGAGATTCCACATAGTTCACTGAAAGATAAAATATAAATATATATATATATATAAAATCAGCTCTTCACTTGTTGCTGCTCAAACCAGACCCATCTTCCCTGATCCCACAAATGCACTCTTCAGTAATGTTTTTTAAATCAAAGCTTTAGATTCACTCAATGAAACAAAATCATTAAGGTATAATATTTTCACAAGGTTATTCCGCGACCAAGGTGCACAAAATGGAAAAAGCTGTGCTACCATTTCTGTTGATGAGGAGTAAATTGCTTGAGCGTACAGTATAGTTTTCCAATTATAGACGTGGCACTCACTCTTCTACATGCATGTAATGAATACACCTTCATGACGCAAGTGATTGTTTCTATTTCTGTCACGTTGTTTGCTTGTTCTCTCTCACATTCCATATCCCTTCTCCGTATGTGGTTCTGCTCTCGCACTCTCTGTCTTTGTCTATCACATTTCCTACCCTTTCTTCAGGTATTTCTTTTTCTCCACAGCCCTGTTTCTTTCTCGCTCTCACTTCTCTGCCCTTTCAAAACTCAGCACAAAAGCTGATAGTCAAATGTCATGGTCCAGGTGGCTCAGCATTCACGCAAGCAGTCAGCAATTTCCTCTGCCGTCTAACCTTCGTGTATCTCTCGGCCTGTTCTAATGTAGCCTCCCGCCCACACTACCATAATCACCTCTGATTTTCCACCCACTGTCGCACTTTTAAAAAAATGAAACGCTGTTTTTAGCTGTAAAGTGCATGCAAATTGCCTGTTGTGATGCTGCTGTGGTAAAAAACGAACTGACTGACAGGTGCACACGTTTTGTAAAATCATGCGGCAGAAGACGTGCATAACCCGTTTATTTATTAGCCGAGTGGTGCAGGGTGGATCCAGAACTAGCAGCACACATTCATTTTCCAGAACTTTCATACTAAGAAGAGTTGTGTCAAGCAGGGGCGATTCTCTTATCAGAGCTTTAGGGGGGCTGAGCCCCCAATGAAACCAGTCCCTCCAAAAATGCTAGATTTTAACTTTATTTGACTGTCATTGCCACACTTGTGAAGGACAAACATCAGACTTTTTGGGTGGAGGAGACATTGTGTGCGTTAATCCGCATGCATAATCCGATAACTGCAGAAAATCAGAAGACCGGAAATACAATCCTCACTAGTCAGAATTCCAGGTTTTCCTATCATTGTAGGGACATTCGGTCCTCACAAGTGTAGCAAGACAAGGTATAAACACAGTTTTCTTCATAGGGACAAGCCAAATGTCCTCACAAGATATAAAATATCAGATAAATATCGCCTAACCCTAGCCTCATTAACCTACAGCAAATATTTTGTCTCTATTGCTTTTTCAAATAACAGCTGCCATTTTTGTAAGAACATTACATTGCATTTGGTTCTCACAATGTAATATAAACATGCTCCACACACACACACACACACACACACGTTTGGCTCATTATCCTTGTGAGAACTTTCTATTGACATAATGATTACACTGTAGCTAATTAATGCTACACCTACACCTACCCCTAACCTTAATCTCAGTAATTAAAGCAAATCTTTTGACTCTTTTGGAATTTTAAATAAAAGTGACCCATTTTTGTTAAAGAAAAAATAGCAATTAAACCAGTGAGAACTGGCAAAACAGGCCACACAAGTTAAATGGTCAGGTTTTCCTATCATTGTGAGGATATTTGGTCCTCACAAGTATAGCAAGATAAGGTGCACACACACACACACACACACACACACACACACAGAGTTTTCTTCATGGGGACCAGCCAAATGTCCTCACAAGGTAAAAAATATCAGATTTTTCTGTCCTTGTGGATTTGGTCCCTACAATGTAATATAAACATGACTCACCCCCCAAACACACACATTTGTCTCATTATCCCTGTGAGGACTTTCTGATTACACATAATGATTACACTGTAGCTAATTAATGTTACACCTACACCTACCCCTAACCTTAATCTCAGTAATTAAAGCACATTTTGGCTCTTTTTTCCAATAAAAGTGTCCACAAAAAAAAGCAATTAAAAGAAGCGAAGATCGGCAAACCAGGCCTCACAAGTCAAGATTATCAGGTTTTTTTATCGTTGTGAAGATATTTGGTCCTCGTATAAGTCTAGACCCCAAATACGCAACAGGAATCGACAGTGGCAGTGATGTCATGCATGCCCCAGTCCTCCATCCACACTGTTTTGCCCTGTTGTTGGTGCTGGAGTTGAATCTGCTTTGGTACGTCCACTTTTTTGCAATGCTTGGTGCTGCTATCTTCTGCATCCCATGAGCACCTGATTGGGCAATGCCATTACAGGTATGCTGACTTTAGGTGGCATGACTTTGACACCCTGAGCTATCTCTTGGGCAGATGATTGGGCGATACCATTATGGGTATGCTTAATTTGGGTGGCATGATATTGGTATCCTGGTCAGCTGATTTGGCGGTGGATTTGAAGGCACGTTGACCTTTGGTGGCGTCACTTTTCCTTTGGAAGAAGTGAAACACCATACTGATATGAACTCAGCTGTTTTCATCTTCTGCGTTTAAGTGTAAAGAGAAACGGGGTGCGAGAGAGGCACTGTCATAAATAAATGACCATGTTTCCCTTCCTTTCCTCAAATATTTCCACCATAAGCTGTGAGATACTTCACAAAGGCTGCGGTACAAGGGAGTATGCCCGACTTGATCCACAACAGTAGACTTGCCAGCCTTAAGACTTGGTAAGGTGTTTAATCACAGACTGGTCCTGTATTTAAGGTAAGAGCTCCAACTTCTGCCGACCGGCTGAAAGGGCGTGACCTTTTGATCACAGTAACCATGGTGATTCTGTGATTGGAGATGTGTTGCCATGGGAACAGCTTGACATTTTGATTGATAGAGCAGATCTCACATGTAGTGTAGCAGAATTTTTGAAACCGGCTCCCATCGTATAAAAGCAAGTCAATTTTTAATTAATGAACTCCGTGACTGCGCTAGGACTTTATTCATTCATCTAAGGAGCCCCAAGTCCCAAGCTCGGTGGCACCAGCACGGTCTTCTGCCCGTTATAGCATCCCTTTTGATTAAAATGAATGTGAGACTGGAGGGAAAGCTCTATATGGTTTTCATTGGAAATTTCCATAACGTGCCGGCGTCTGGACGAGTGAACCACAAGGACCTTTAACAGCTCCACACCTCTGTGTTTCCCTCATAGCGGCAGTTAGTTTTCCCTTTTATATGTTTTCATTTGGAAAAAAAAGTATGTGTGACGAAAATGAGGCAGAATAGGAATAGTATGTGGCTATGACCAGTTTTAATTCTTCCTCTGCCAATCGCAAAACAGGCAGCAAAGTGATTTTACAGACGTGGAATTTTCCACAGGTCTTTCTTCTGCTTTATGCTGAGATGAGGAATTTTATTAATGGAAAATGTTCAGGGGGGTCGGGGAAGTTTTCCAAAGCCACTATGGACCCTTGTACTGAAAATGTGCCATGGTTGGGGCCAGTCAGCCGCAAACAAAGCTGGGATAAGCATTATGGATGCCTGATGGTGAAAATTGCCACATAAGCTGAGGAAGGAGACGAAATGACAAATTCAGGCAGCATCAGGTTTTAGCAAACAGAGATGCCTCAGTCCTTATAAGAGAGGTTTGAGTATCAGCTGATACTTGATCAAGTCTCCAAAGGTGAGGAATCAGGGATCAGGTTAGCGATGAGTTAACGGTGTGGGCTAGCTGATTTTCTTTGCTCTGAGGTGGTTGTGAGTTCACGAGTTCTCTGAGAACTAACCCTGAAATACTTTACTGGCTCTCTGTTGTGATTTACAGTGGTATGAAAAAGTTTGGGCACCCCTGATAATTTTCATGATTTTTCTTTATAAATCATTGGTTGTCCAGCTCAGCAATTTCAGGTAAATATATCATATAGCAGATGAACACCGTGATATTTGAGAAGTGAAATTAAGTTTATAGGTTTACAGAAAGTGTGCAGTAATTATTCAAACTAAATTAGGCAGGTGCATAAATTTGGGCACCCTTGTCATTTGAATACCTTTAGCACTAATTATGAGAACACAAAATTTGTTTTGTAAGCTCATTGACCCTTGATCTACATACACAAGTGAATCCAACTATGAGAAAGTGTTAAGGTGGCCAATTGGAAGTTTTTCTCCTCTTTGTATCTTCTCTGAAGAGTGGCAACATGGGAGCCTCAAAACAACTCTCAAATGGCCTGAAAACAAAGGCTGTTCAACATCATGGTTCAGGGAAAGGGAAAAGCTCTCTCAGAGATTTCAGCTGTCAGTTTCCACTGTGAGGAACATAGTGAGGCAATGGAAGGCCACAGGCACAGTTCTAGTTAAGGAACTCCTGAAGTGGCAGACCAAGAAAAATCTCAGATAGACAGAGGCGAAGGATGGTGAGAACAGTCATAGTCAAGCCACAGATCACCTCCAAAGACCTACAACCTCATCTTGCTGCAGATGGTGTCACTGTTCATCGTTCAACTATACAGCGCACTTTGCACAAGGAGAGGCTGTATGGGAGAGTAATGCAGAAGAAGCCTTTTCTGCAGACACGCCACAAACAGAGTCACTTGAGGTGTGCTACAGCACATTTGGACAATCCAGCTTCATTTTTTGGAATAAAGTGCTGAAAACTAAAATTGAGTTATTTGGACATAACAAGGAGCGGAAAAAGAACACAGCATCCCAAAACAAACACTTGCTACCCACAGTAAAATTTGGTGGCGGTTCCATCATGCTGTGGGACTGTGTGGCCAGTGCAGGTACTAGGAATCTTGTTAAAGTTGAGGGTCGCATGGATTCCAGTTAATATCTCCAGATTCTTGAGAACAATGTTCAAGAATCAGTGAAGCAGTGGCAAAGTTGCACCGAGGCCAACGACCCCAAACCCTGCTCAAAATCTTCTAAGGCATTCATGCAGAGGAACCAGTACAACGTTTGGAATGGCCATCTCAGTCCCCAGACATGAATATTACTGAAAATGTGGGCTGTCCATGCTCGGAAAACCCATCAAACCTGACTGAACTGGAGATGTTTCTAAAGAAGAATGGTCCAAAGCACCTTCAACCAGAATCCAGACTGGAAGCTGTAGGAAGCGTTTAGCGGCTGTTATTTCTACAAAAGGAGGATCTACTAAATATTGATGTAATTTTTCTGTTGGGGGTTGCCCAAATTTATGCACCTGCCTAATTTTGTTTGAATAATTACTGCACAGTTTCTGTAAATCCTATAAACTTCATTTCACTTCTCAAATATCACTGTGTTCATCTGCTATATGATATATTTAACTCAAGTTGCTGATCTGAACAACCAATGATTTATAAACTAAAATCATGAAAATTATCAGGGGTGCCCAAACTTTTTCATACGACTGTATGTAGCTCTGAGGCTAATAGAGCTGAGGTAGCTGGCTAATGTTAGTAAATTAGCAAAAACTCTGAAAGTGTTTCCTGACTTTCATGTAGCTCCCTGATGAAGAAGTCGGCTAATGATAGTTTGCTGTCTAAAACACTTAAAGGCTTCTCTCTAATCTGACATATCGGCTTGCTCTTTGTGCTAGTTGCTGTGCTTCATATAGTCCTAAGGCTAACCGAGCTGAGGTAGCTGGCTAATGTTAGTAAGTTAGCAAAATCACTGAAATGGTTTCCTGGCTGTCTGCATTATTTCTTAAAGACCACAGTCTGATGAAGAAGAACTAGTTTGCACATTAGTTTGATGTCTAAAACATTTAAAAGCTTCTCTCTGCTCTGATATATCGGCCTGCTCTTTGTGCTAGTTGCTGTGCGTCATATAGCTCTGATGCTAACAGAGCTGAGGTAGCTGGCTAATGTTAGTAAATTTGCAAAAACACAAAGGGTTTGCTAGCTGTCTGCATTATCTCATGTAGCCCCCAGTCTGACGAAGAGCTAGTCTGCTAATGTTAGTTTGTTGTCTAAAACACTTAAAGGCTTCTCTCTGCTCTGATATATCAGCTTGCTGTTTGTGCTAATGCAGCTTACTAGCTCTCTGTTGTGCTTCATATAGCTCTGAGGCTAACCGAGCTGAGGTAGCTGGCTAATGTTAGTAAATTAGCAAAAGCACTGAAAGGGTTACTTCATGCAGCCCTCAGATTGATGAAGAGATAGTCGACTAATGTAAGTTTGTTGTGTAAGACTCTTAAAGGCTTCTCTCTGCTCTGATATATCAGCTTGCTCTTTGTGATAGTTGCTGGGCTTCATATAGCTCTGAGGCTAACAGTAGCTGGCTAATGTTAGTAAATTAGCAGAAACACAAATGGTTTGCTGGGTGTCTGCATTATCTTATGTAGCTCACAGCCTAAGGAAGAGATATCCGGCTAATGTTAGTTTGATTTCTACAGCACTGATCGGCATCTCCCTGCTCTGCTATATCAGCCTGCTGTTTGTTCTAATGCAGCTTACAAGCTCTCTGCTTTGCTTCTTCTAGCTCCGAGCTAATGACGGCAAGTGGACTGGCTGTTGTTAGTTCCGGAGTTAAAATACTGAAAGACTGCTGGCTTTCTATGGTGCTTCATGTAGCTCTCAGGCTGATGGAATCAAGGTAGCTGGCTAATGTATGTTTCTCAAATACATCGAAAAGCTGGCTTTCTTTCGTTTCTTTTATTGAAAGGTTTTGCTGGCCATCTGCACTGCTTCATGTAGCTCTAGGTCATCCATTTTATTCTTGATTACTCTAATCTTCCAACGCTGTGCTCCAGCACCATACCACTTTCTGCCTACCCCAAACATCTTCCTGCTTTCTCCTTACATACCCTAGCACCTTCCTCTCCACGTTCCAGTGTAAGTAGCCCAAATCCAAACCACCCATTTCCCATGTACCACAACACTGTACGATTTGATCTAAAACTGATCAATCCTTAACAGTCCAGGCAAAAGACATCTCCGTATCCCATATATAAATAGAATATGGTCTTATTAACTATTTATGGGATGTTAAAACAGTTTCCTGTCCACTGGGACATTTATTTTTTGCAAAAGCAAACCATACAAGCTTAAATCTCTTAATATAATAGAATTCCAACTCTGTGTGCCTCTGAAGATTGTAATGAGTAAGGAATAGTAATATTGGATACGTTTTGAGATGTTTTCCTTTGAGATGCAATTTCATAGAATTTCCCTCATGATTAATAAAGTCTATCTGTCTACCTACTTACCTTTATTTTTCTTTCTTTCTTTCTTTCTCTCTCTCTCTGTCTCCCTCCCTCCCTCCCTCCCTCCCTCCCTCCCTCTCTCCCTCCCTCCCTCCCTCTCTCCCTCCCTCCCTCTCTTCCTTCCTTCGCAACAAAGTCCCATAACCCTCCCATAACTGCCAGGACACATCGGTCCAAGGTATCATAACTCTGCATATGTGGAATTTGTATAGGTCCCACTGTAGCCACCAAATTATAAATATATGTACACAGTGGTGTGAAGAAGTGTTTGCCCCCTTCCTGATTTCCTATTTTTTTGTATGTTTGTCACACTAAGTATATATATTTATATTCTGAATATGCCTAAATATACATTATTAAGCATACAACAGGCAGGATAATCTGGGAGATTAAAGGGTTAATAATAAAAACGTATTAATCTCTAAGCTGCTTTATCTTTCTCCGTCTTTCTGATTCACTCAGGCATTCCCCAATTTTATAATGAACTCATTTACACTGAGCTGAGTGACTGAAGTCTTCTGGTATCCAGGCAGTTACGCCACTTTAGAGCATCTGGGCTGTAAAGAAGAAACTGCAGGGAATGTGTTCGCACTTCAGTCGAGGGAAGTGAGACAATTTATGGCTGCTACTTTAGAAGTGAAATACAAGCGGGTCACGAGGGCGAAGCTGGGTGCTTCCCTAGATCGTGTGTTCACTTTCACTTTCTAGAGCGCTGGAACTACAAAAGAATTGCTAAAAACCTGGATGTTTATTAATCCACGATAAAACAACATCTTCTAGGGCACCTCTAGGGCACTGTGGTAGTTTAGTGATTAAGGTACTGGACTTTGTATCAGAAGGTCCAGGGTTTAAATCCCAACACTGGCAAGGTGCCAACTGAGCAAGACCCCACAGTTGCTTGGATTTTAAGATTTTACTGGTTGTAAATCACTCCGGATAATGTGGTCTGCTAAATGTGCAATGCACAATACTGGCACGGGTGGAAAAGAAATAACAGCAAGTCTTTCAGAGATCTATAGAACTGTTTTTGCAACTGCATGTCTTTTCAACGCTGGATCATTGATCATGGTTCAGGTTGTAGCTGGTATAATCCCCAGATTAAGGTTTCAGTGTCAGATGATAGACATGATGGTCTCAAGGACAGATGTTTGGACATCTTGCATGTCTTGTTCCGAATGCGAGGTCTTAAGGAGGGTTACATTTACATTTATGTCATTTAGCAGTTGCCTTTATCCAGAGTGACTTACAATTAATACAGTATTAATACAGTATTACAATCCAGGCAATTGTAGCTTAAGGGCCTTGCTCAAGGACCCAACAGTGGCAGCTTGGCTGAGGTAGGATTTGAACCCTAGACCTTTGGGTCTATAGTCCTGTATCTTAACCACTAAGCCACCACAGTGGGGTTCATTAGCATGGACACACAAATATAAACAGGCCCAAGGATAAACACACTTTTTAATTAGTCTGAGTTGTGAATGTGCAGATGAACGATAACACTGGTCATGGTGCTATCCAGGTCATACACTGCAATTAAAACCATTCGAACCCTTTTAACAGCTTTTTTATTGATGCAAGGTGGCGCCCTGACAATTAGCACCCGAAGAACACAAAGTAAATAAGTAGGTCTGTAATATAAGCACTAATGTGCTGAACTGAGTGTTCACTTTGCAGTCGGAGCGCGTATTTGTTGTGTGTCTGAGCAAGATGCTTTCAATGCTACAAGCAGCTAAATAGCTCTCCATGGCAACAAAAGGTCTTTGCACGTTATCACACTGAGCTCTTGTACCGTTCTGCTGAAATGCCTCTGGCCCGTTCCTCTCCACATTCCTCACTGGTGTGAGAGTGCTGCTCGCTAATAACTGCTGGTAGAAGGTCTTATTCCTGTTAGCAAGTCCTGTAAAAGCATGACCTAATTTCAAATGTGTTCTGCAGATTCACCGAGCGGGCTGCACTGAGATGAAAATCTCCTTCCACCCCTAACTGACCCCATGTCCTAAAAGTTCAGTGTTCACCCCAAAAAACACTTCGCTGTGCAACTAATCACCTTCTAGTACTCCAAGCCATTCACTTCCTTCATCTCACCCTTTCCTTTTCAGCAGGTGCCCTCATCAAGTCTTGTCCCACCCCATTCTTACATCGTCCCAACCCACCACTGGCTCACCTTATCCATGTCTACCCACCACTGTCTCAGTATGTTTGCTGTTTCTTCAACACCTTCCTCCCAGAGAACCCTAAATTCATCCCACCACCTCCCTCATCAGGATGGGGACTGGGTCAGTCGCTGACCATGGGTGTGTCCCCATGCCATGTAGTGCCTTATTCTGAGGGGATTAGATTATAGAACTGCTATCAACATTACCTTGTCCTGACAGTACTGTTTAACAACTGTCCGATCGACATCTGTTGGCTTTACCGTCCAAGCTCTTAACAATTATACTGAATTATAATACTTTGATTTGTTTACATTTTTGTTTCATTTATTTTCATGAATATTGATATACTACGCCAGTAGGAATTACGTTATGGTCTGTGTTGTGCATGGACACTTATAGGTGGCGCAATTTTCTCTGCCAATAAGAGACGTTTGTGGTCTGCTTAACACTATAAATGCTTGGCCTACGTGTACCTAGAAGTGCCGAGCATTGGTCATGTGACTACTGCGGCTTCCTACTAGTAGGTCCACCCTGGATTTACCTACTTAAAGTTTCAAGTGTTTAATACGTGATACTGCATTGCCTGTTCTGGAAATTAGGGTTTCTTCAAGTGGACTCATTCCCTCTTAGTTGTGTGCAGCCAGCAAGGAATGCTTACTTTTGTTTATATTCAAATGTGTGTATTTATATTTTGGTTCTACAGTGTGTTTGTTAATGTGTGCTTGTAACTGAAGAACCAGTGTTGTGTATTTTCTGGAGGGAGTGATATGTGTGACAGTTTAGGCTGTGCAGATGTTGGCGTTCCACTCGTTTTCAGCTGTATCACTGAAGTATTTGTATATCGTTTGCACACAGTGTTCTTGTGTAAATACCATTTATATTTACATTACAATAGCATAAAAAGATAATATGACTACGACAATGTCTGGTCAACGACCATTTTTGATCAACGCAGTCATTCACATACATGTAGTTTAGGGTTTATCTACCACCTTTAGATTCCTGCTTACACTGGAGCGAAGTGGCTTTTGTGCCTAAGCAATGGTTTTCCAATTAGGCCAAACCTCCAAACATGTATCACTAATGCCTTTGATAGGGCTCGACTTTACTGGTAGAGCAGGTGCCGGGGTAATGCCTGGAGGAACATAAAATGACACTTGCCCTGTTTGAGAATGTGAAAAGCGATGGCATCCAGATGCTGCACGCCATCATGAGCTGCCTTCCATGATTGTTTCTGTATAGCTCTCATTAAAGCTAATTAAACCCCTCGTATCGCAGGAGGGAGAGGATTAAAGGAAGGGAGGAGGGTTTGGTAAACTGAGAAGATGCCTCACATCACTTAAAGGTGATTTTCTTCTGAGCGTAAATTCAATTTCCTAGTGGATGTACTATCAGGTTGTTGAGCTACAAAAGTCTCTATTTCAAATGACACAGTAGGTAGAAATTAGTGCTGGACCCGTGCAAAGTTGATCACACTCTCATTATTCAGCCGCTGTGCCTTCAGGCCACATGCATATGAATTAGACTTTTCTTATTAATAGTTACAGGATGACACGTCACCCGTTCTGCCATAATAACCATGTTCTGTGCCTGCGTAAGAATGAAAACCTGATCCTCTGAAGTCTGGGAAACCACGACTGCACTTCATCACCTACTGCACACCTTCTGTACCCCATCCCATTGTACCCAAATGCCATTGTATCTTGGCATGTACCCCAACACCATTCCATCCCCTCCACACAACCCAATCTTCTACACCTTTTACATTGCATTCCTGTGTAATACAAAATCAGCTCAACCATTCCCTGTGCACACCCAATCTTCCTCCCACACGTCGCTCCGTCTGTTGCCAGAGACCACACTCAGACCATGCCAATTTAGTGTAATCAGTTAATCTAACATGCATGTTTTTGGACTCGGAGTAAACCCACACAGACACAGGGAGGACATGCAGACTCCACACAGAAAGGACCCAGGCCTGGGATTGAACCCAGGACCTTCTTGCGGCGATGCTACCCACCGAGCCACCGTGCCGCCCCCCACTCTCCCACCCAATCGTCCACAAATTCCACCCAATCTTCCACCCACTCTCCACCCATCTTCCTCGCCATTACACATAATCGTCCACCCATTCCACCCACCCATCCACCCATCCACCCATGCACCCATGCACCCATCCACCCATGCACCAACCTGCCCAATCTTCCACCCACTCACCCACCCAATCTTCCAGCCATTCCACTCACCCAATCTTCCACAAATTCCATCCAATCTTATAGCCACTCACCCACGCAACCAGTCTTCCTCCCACTCACCCACACAACCAATCTTCCTCCCACCCATTCCACCCACCCAATCTTCCACCCTTTCCACCCACCCAATCTTCCACCCTTTCCACCCAGTCTTCCACCCATTCCACCCACCCAATCTTCCAGCCAATCTTCCACCCTTTCCACCCAGTCTTTCACCCATTCCACTCACCCAATCTTCCACCCATTCCACCCACCCAATCTTCCACCCTTTCCACCCAGTCTTTCACCCAATCTTCCACCCACCCACCCAATCTTGAACCCACTCACCACCCAATCTTTCACTCACTCACCACCCAATCTTTCACCCACGAATCACCCAATCTTCTAAATATCTTCCACCCAATCCTCCAACACACTCCTCCAACCCACTCCTCCACCCACCCACCAGACCCAATCCTACACCCACCCACCCAGCCACCCATTCCATGATCCATTTATTCATATATGATAATATTGAATTCATATTCTGTTTATTTAAGCATATTTCTGACTTACAATTCTATCACCCAGCCATCCATTCCTGAATTCAACATCTACCCATCTACCCACCCATCCTTCCCCATGCCAATCTATCCATCTGTCTAACCACCCGACCTACCCACTGTCTATTAAATCTACAATCTTTATTTCTGTACTTTCACATTCCATATTTTCACACTGTGGCATCTTTTTTTCTGTCTCTCACCCACTCTCAGTGTGTCATATCTAAGGTGTAGTAAATGAGCAGGTGACACTGAGACCCGTTCAGATGGACTCATCTCCACCTACCCACTGTGAGAAAGCTGGGGTCATAGTCAGGGCATAGCTGAATCCAACATGCCATCTGGTTCTCTATCAAGAACAGAAATACGCGAGTGAAACCCAAATGTCAGAGTTTCCATTGGTCGATGTCTTTACAGGATTTTTCTTTAACTCACATTGATAACTGCATGCAGGATTAAAGATGTCTGGTTTCATCTGCTGTACCGTGACACCGAATCAGCCCCACTGCTTAGTGTGATCTGCTTTACTGTCTGTTACTTGAAGTCATGACGCACTTTATAGCTGATGATAAAACTGTATGGTAATTAATGGAAAGTATCTAATATATCATTTTATTGAATTAAAGCCTGTGTACTTTATCCTAACATTTGTGATCACTACAGCTGCTTCGCCTCAAAGGATCTTATGGTTCTTCTGGAAAAATAGTGTGTTGTGCTTATTTGTAGGTGTTATGACTGGAACTTTGCCAATTAAGATAGCATTAGTGAATGAACTGTGCATTTGCGTGTCTGTGTGTGAAAGCATTAACACATAAAAATATGTTCCATACACTCCAACCAGCTGGCTTCTGCTCAAATCCTTATGAGCCTTTACAGTTCATATTCTCCTTACAGATTTACAGCATCATTCCTTTCTTTACTGTGGATTATTTTACTAGCAGACGGCTTTAAAATGAGCTGTTTTTACAGAATCATAGGCACCAGTGTTCATTTTCAGTGTTTCACGCACCCATGGACTCACAACCACCCACATTGCCACTGGTGATCCATTCAACCATTAACCCACCCATTAATCCATCCACTCATCCAGCCAGCTAGCTATGAATCAGAATCAGGTTGATTGTGCATATGTCCAATAGAACATGCTCTATCTAAAGAAAGTGCAGATATTCTCAGTAAGAGTTTATGTATTATTGTAACATGCCATGCGGAATGGTACGCAATTCTGCATGTGTGCGAAATAGGTTATTAAATACACATCAGTATGATGTGTGGTGTCTGTGAGCCTCTGTGAGGCTGTCGGGGGAAAATCCGGGCTTTG
Source organism: Ancistrus triradiatus (assembly GCA_025084515.1). Taxonomy (NCBI): domain Eukaryota; kingdom Metazoa; phylum Chordata; class Actinopteri; order Siluriformes; family Loricariidae; genus Ancistrus; species Ancistrus triradiatus. The sequence continues at coordinate 89,432 of JAJAGP010000483.1, read as the reverse complement.
TTGAACACCTATGAGTCCATCTATCCACCCATCCACCAGTTCATCCAACATATGCAATACTCAGTAATTATATTCCAAAAAAGTGCACCTGCATGGTAGGTGTAGCTGAAAACTGGGTCCGTGGCTGTGGGTACAAAGCAGGTGTTCCTAATAACCTGGAAAACATAGTCTGTTAAACCGTGTGCTGTTCTCTTTAAGACAGTTTTAGATCTTGTATCCTGCAGTATTCTCATCTACACCTGGCAGGCAGAAATCATTCTCTGATTATCACTGAAACTTCATGTCAGGTTGGAAAATCCCTCACTGTGACTTTTCAGTTGTTGCCTTTTTCGAGAGACTCGGAAAGTTTTCCACAGCCCGTCGGCGATTAGCATAAACGATTTTCACCTCGCTGTGTGTCTGCTGGCTGCGAGCTTAAATACAGTGTTAAGATCAACAGCCATCCATCAAGCTGTTCGCAGAGCTTTATCTGTTTTTCATAGATCGCACACTTGTCTGTCTTTATTACAGGTCTGTTATTGCCTTCTCTATCACAAGTTAAATCTGAATTTTATGTGCTTCAGCTTCTCAATAACATTTAGGGGGGTATTGATCACATATACTGTTGAAGCATCAGTTGCACCTTTTATTTAAGCTGTATTCCCGAATGGAAATAGGATTCAAGATCAGTTTCGGTGTACGGCTAATGATACGCTTATATTCTGGAAATTGTCATGGTTCGTTCATGAATTGACGTTTACGTTTAAAACAATTAGTAGTTTGCTAATGCACGGCATACAATCCAAGCAATTGGGCATTTTGGGTTTTGCTCAAGAGCCCATCAGTGGCAGCTTGGCTATACTCAAACTTGTAGCCACTGACCCTCTGGAATAGTAGCCCAGGCCGCTGTGCCACCGCAGTCCCACTACAAGCATCAAATTAATTGAACAAACCTTGTAATTAGTAGATTTGCCTCTTCAGACACACTCAGTGTGAACAGGTGCATACAGCCGTGTAACGAACATTGGCACTAAGAGGCGGGTACTAATCCTAAACAAGGCATCAATTCATCACAGGGACTTGCACACATACTTACTCAATCACACTGGGACACTTCAGAGATGCCAGTTGGCCTAACACGGTGGTTCCCACACTGGGGGCACACAGGGGGGCGCAGCAAGCTAGAGGTAGTTTTGAGAAAATATGCTGAAAACAGTGAATGCTTTAAGATGCAGATTATACAGCGCCAAGTCAGAGACAAATTGGGACGGTATGGAAAATACAAATACAAAATATATGTGGTGTCTTCTATTTAGTTTGACTTTTATTTCATTGCAGACATATGAACCTAAGACAGTTCATGTTTTTTTTCTGGTCAACTTAATTTCTTTTGTTAATAAACATCCATTCCTGCATTTCAGGCCTGCAACACGTTCCAAAAAATGGGTCAGGGAGAATTTAGGGCTAGTAATGCGGTAAAAAAACAACTAAAGAAGTAATATGATTTCCAACGGGTGATGTCAATAGGTGATTGTCATAATTGTGGTACCAAAGCAGGGATTACTTTAAGAAGAAGCCTTATGGTAACCATGTTCATATGAAATATCTTGGTTCATAATAAGTAAAAATTTACACACTGTTCTAACTTTTTCTGATTTGGGGTTCTATGTCATTTGTAATAATTCCACTGTAAAGGTCATTTGGTTCGTAACCCCTCTTCATGCAACAAATGGGCTGATCCTTTCGCGCATCCAGTCAAACAAGCCAATGATATTATCTGTTGACAAGCGACGTCACATAGCAGGACATGCAGGAAAATGCCAATGCAAAGTGAATCTGGAGCTTCATTCCCTGAATGAGCCAAAACGTTCTGCAAAGTTTACAGGGAATATCTTTATGGAGGACCAAACGTGACAAACCTATAAATAAATCTATAAATAAATAAATAAATAAAACCGCAAATAAATTAATTATTGCATTAATGTTCAACATAAAATAGTATATACAGTGGGGCAAAAAAGTATTTAGCCAGCCACTGATTGTGCACGTTCTCCTACTTAGAAAGATGAGAGAGGCCTGTAATTTTCATCATAGCTACACTTCAACTATGAGAGACAAAATGAGAAAAACTGTAGGATTTTTAAAGAATTTAATTGTAAATCATGGTGGAAAATAAGTATTTGGTCACCCACAAACAAGTAAGATTTCTGGCTCTCACAGACCTGTAACTTCTTCTTTAAGAAGGTCTTCTGTCCTCCACTCATTACCTGTATTAATGGCACCTGTGTGACCTCGTTATCTGTATAAAAGACACCTGTCCACAGCCTCAAACAGTCAGACCCCAAACTCAAACATGGCCAAGACCAAAGAGCTGTTGAAGGACATCAGGAAGAAAATTGTAGACCTGCAGCAGGCTGGGAAGAGTGAATCTACAATAGGCAAGCAGGTTGGTGTGAATGAATAAATCAACTGTGAGGAGAGCAACTGTAAGAAAATGGAAAGAAATATACAAGATCATTGATAATATCTCCCTCGATCTGGGGCTCCACACAAGATCTCATCCCGTGGGGTCAAAATGATCATGAGAACGGTGAGCAAAAATCCCAGAACTACACGGAGGAACCTGATGAATGACCTGCAGAGAGCTGGGACCAAAGTAACAAAGGCTACCAACACATGATTTATTATTTATTTCGGGAATCGGACTGGAGATCGCTGAAGCTGTGAGGTGACGGAGCTAACCACTGTGCCACTCTCTTTAGAACTTAATAGTTGTTCAAGTTTCTTTAGGTTGTCTCTAAAAACTGGATTGTTTTTTAAAGATTTGTAGTGCAAATCAGCATTACTTGTCTTATTTGTGTCTAAAGTCTGGACATTTTCGGTAGGACCGGTTTCTCTGGCTAGTTTGATTTTGTTATCCTTTCTAAATAGGCCTGTTCTCATTTCAGCTGGCCTTGTGCTCCCTGTCCATTAGCTGGTCTCTTGAGGGTTGGAAAAGGGTCCCAGTCACATGAAACGTGTTTGGGTATTGATCCGCTGGCATATATCACCGGCCTGTTCGCTTCCTAAACTGAAACATAAAAGTGAATTAAGGTCTCCTAATAAGTTGACCCCCTGTCTATGAGCTAAAGCGGGGCCGAATCAGTACAATCTTCAGACTCTATTACTGCATTATAGATATGCCCCCTTTATGAGACTTTTAAAGGGATTATTTCCATAGGAGGTCATTTATCTTTGGGCCACATGGCAGGTCGTCCATCTTATGATCTGTAGAGGAAGCAATGTTCTGCTATGAAATATGCCAGTGACGTTTCATACATACCGTATGTGCTTCACCATTAGCTTTTAATAATCTAATCCACAGTGTTCGTTTTCAGCTTAATTAAAATGCTATTTAAATTTATACTGTTTAGACTAGTGTCCAGTCTAAATGGTATATGTGCTAAGTATAGAGTATTAATTGTTTAGTGATCCCACACCACTATTTTAAAAGTTGAAATGGACTGAAACACCTTCCTCTTGTAGTCAAAACTGGAACAAACTGCTAGTTATGAGCCATTTTAGTGAAAAAAAAGGTCTTTCTACCCAATCTGTTGAAGATTATATTTCCCTAGTGAGCCCATTTTACTTCAGTTCAGCATATTAGCTTCTTAGAGGAGTAAATTTTATTATTGCGCTGTTCCGTAGACCTGTTGTTCATTATATTACATTAAATGCCTTGATTATGAAAAGATGTAAAACAATTACCGTATTTTTTGGACCATAAAGCGCACCGGATTATAAGACGCAATATCAATGATCGACTGCTAACGGGTATATTTTAATACATAAAGCGCACCGGGTTATAAGACGCATGAAATGAAACAAAACTCTTAAGTTCCGTCAGAAGCTCAGTTTGGTCTTTACCTGGCGCAGGGCGTTCTTCTTGCTTCCTCCACTTCTGTACCATTGATTCGTTAAATGTTGAATTCTCCTCACAGCTGCTCTATGTCCGTGTTGTACTGCGTGGAACTGATAGCGCTGAGTTTGAAAATCCGCTTCGAAAAATGAATGAATGAATGCACGTACCCTAATGCTGATGAAGCACATACCGTATTACTCCGCGATTGCTGCGCACTACGGTGGCCATAAAAGCTTCGTAACTTACCAAGGCCGTGCTAAAACATTTTGACAGATTTATGAGCACCGTGTACCATCTACAATCGGTTCTAGGTCAGAAAGCACAACCAGAATTAATTCATACATTAGACGCACCGCATTTTAAGGCGCACTGTCGATTTAAGGATTTTAAGTGCGCCTTATGGTCCGAAAAATACGGTATGCCAGATTATCTCGGATGGTGAAAATGCATTCTGAGTAGTTGATTTTTAGTAACATCATCAACTTAGCTAGCTTGCTACGTCTACTGGTTAGCAACCATCTAACGATCTATATTCCTTAATGGTAGCTGTTGTTTAATTAAACAACTTTGATAAATAGAATAACTTCAGAAATATGGTACTTTGTCTCAGGCTACATATTCAGGACTGGTAGTAGTCCGAGTGGTTGATTTTAAATAACAGGGATGCAATAAGGGGAATGCACCGATATTCAATTTCTTGGGCCGATACGATAACCAATTTTTAGTACGTTATTGAGGCCGATGATAAAAACTGATGATTTAACCTTTCTGCATATTAAAATATTCACATAATCCATATATGAACTGCTATTAAAACTGGATCTGTCATTCATTTTAGCAATAAATTAAAATAATAATAAGCAATAAAACAGTTAAATCAGACATGACAATTACTGTAAACATAAGGTGCAGTTCACTCAAAGGAAAAGTGGTTTCATTCCATTTTATTTTCTAACCTTCCTTTAAAAAAGGAAAGGATTTTTTTTGCCTTGAATTGGTACAGCAGGAACAATTAAGTGTTTAAGAACGCTTATGATTGAGAAGCTCAAAGAAAGAATAGAACTGCATGCATATATATATACAAACATACAATAACAGCCACAAGAAAAAACAAAAATATTCACAAGTAAATGTACAATAAACATTGGGTATAATATCGGCCGATGCTGATAACTGAACAAAATCCATATATCGGAAAATAATATCTCAGCCGCCGATATATCGTGCATCACTATCCTCCACACTTATAGCTAGCTTCTGACAAGCTTGGTGAACTAGCTACGTTTGTTTGTGATTCTTTGGGCTGTTTTACAGTAGCTTTAGTAAAAGGCCCAAATTAAAGACACACTTAAAATATTTTACACCAGTTCCGAACAGAAAATGGCAGATAAAAACAGGGCATGTAAAGGTGACTCTGTCTTTTTAATAAATAAAAATAAAAGTTTAATTGCGATTCTTAAATACAACGTTTATTACAAGATGACAGAATCACATTTTTCTGGGGAAAAAATGAAAATACTTGCAATAAAAATAAACGCTGTTAGAGTAGTGCACATGGTAGCAGAATGTTTGTTTTCAATCCCAGTCATAGTTATGCTCTCTCAGCATCTCTTTGTGTTTAGCCACTCTCTAGTCCCAGTTTGTGAGCTGCAAGCTGTAATGCAGGAAAACGTTTCTCTGCATGGATATATCGGCCGCCATAAGTGCAGATTTCGGCAGATGCCGATTATTTCAAAATGGCCCGATTGACCGATGACCTATTGCTAAGGTGTATGTGTGTCGGAGTTGCGGGGTTGAAATAATTCTTATCTACAAAAGGAGGCGTTTAGGAATCATTGATGTAGATGATCATGTTAAAATGGCCATTAAACTGTCTAAGCAGCACACATTACATAAAGTTCCTTTCACAGCTTTGCTTAATGCCGTTCTATTTTCTTTTCCATTCTTTGGCGGGTCTAGGTGATTCCTTATTTAAGATTTGAAAACGGCTAATGGGCCATTAATCACGTCTTCGCAGTGCAGTGTCTGTATCTCGCTCTCGTCTGTCTAAATCTGGCTGATTATGAAGGATAATTCTTGAATCATGGGTCTTAGCCAAAGCGGCTTCCTCTGCGTCTATTCATCACACGTGTCAGACCTAGATCTGTGGACTGATGATAAAGCTCTGCAGCATCAGTCTATTTACAGTTTTTCGGTATTAGAAAAAGGATACTGGAAGGCATTCTCGAAAATCTAGACCACCCATGGTATCTCACTCTGTCTTTCTCAAACACACTGCTTTTGAGTCATCCAGAGCGCGGTGGTGATGATGATAAATATAACTTGGAGGAGAATGCTGGCATCAGCATTGCTGTCCTTTTCTAATGCATCCCTGAGGGACAAAGTAGGAGAGACCGAGAGAGAACAAACACTTATCTTACAGTAGGTCAAACACAGGTCGCAGGCATGGGTCACGGACTAATAAGCCATCAGAGCTGCACAGCCATCACTCCTTATTTTATGTGGCATTCAATCAGTATTTGAGATAATGGCTGGACATTGGGTATGGGAAGGTCAACAGAAATAATTCCTACAAAATTCTATTACATAAGTTCTAATATGCTTTCCTACCAGACGCTTTTGTCATGTTTTGACAGATCAATTGCAGGACAAAATGGTGAAATCCTTAGATAGGCTTCCTTCACCGTGCTTCACAGTTGGGTTGTGCTTTTCTTTGAAAGACTTCATCCAAAGTCTTGTCTAATGGTAGCCTAGTGGTTAAGGTACTGGACTATGGACCAAAAGGTCCAGGGTTCAAATCCCACCTCTGCCAAGCTGCCACTGTTGGGTCCTTGGGTCCTGAATAATTGTGGTTGCTGAATATTTGGAGCGAGGTTTTACCTTTGCTGATAGAGGTGAGAAGGTGCACGCTTTGTTTTGGTGAGGTCTTTTCAGAACTCCCACTGCTACGAACATCAGGAATGATACAGCACTTTTCTACAGATTGTTTTATTTTATTTTATTTATTTATTTTTTATTCAGAAATGCTTTTGTACCCTTTTGTAGCTTTGTACCTCCCTACACGGAACTCGTTTTAGATTGGGATCTACGAGGTTAAACACGAGGCGAGGCTTTAGAAGCCCAGCAGCCTCGACGAGCGACAGAACGCAGAAATTCACTTAGCTCTCGGGCAAGGGCGCACGCCTGAGTCTGACCTTTTCCTTCTCCGTAGGCTCGCATGACGCACTCGTCTTAACACCTTGTGCAGAACCAGCGGGTTTATTTGTTGTAATTCCTCCACCCATGCGCTCTGTTCGTGCACCTTTATAACACATTCATCTCCCTTCAAGTCCCGTGAAATACGTCACAGTTGCTTGGATACTGATGTTGCCGCACTGCAACACTTCATTCAGTTCCAGAGTTAAATGATATCCTTTAATGGACGTAATTACATAGTATGTTGCTCTATGGCTTCATTCATGAGTCCGACATGACTGGATTTGTCATCTGGAACATGGCTTTAGGGACTGTGGTTAAAACATGTATGGGATCTGCACATGCTAGCTGATTGTGTTTGAGTAATTGAATACATTCATTCGGAAAATGTTTTTAACCCAAGCGTGGCCTGTTAGGGAGTTACACAGGGTTCTACAGTCCCGTCTTCTGTTTAAAGAAATGGTAGTCTACCGGGTAAGGTACTGGACTCTGGCGCAGAAGGTCCAGGGTTCAAATCCCACCTCTGCCAAGCTGCCTCTGATGGGTCCTTGAGCAAGGTCCTTAACCCACAATAGCTTGGATTGTAAGACTGTACCAATTGTAAGTCGCTCTGGATAAGGGCATCTGCTAAATGCTGTAAATGTAAATGTCAGTCTCATTATCTAACCCTTCCTATGTAGGGTGTTCCTATGTAAGACTGGTTAATGTGAAAGTCTACTGAGTTACCGATTGTTCACACCCTCGTGTACTTCAACCGTTAGCACGAACACGTCTGGATTCTAGTCTTTCTTCTTTTACTGAAATGTTAATATTTCCATAAGGCTTCTTTTCAGAGGAACATCGTTTTATGTGTACCTGAATAACAAGGCTTTACGATGATCTTGACCTCTATGTACTACAGTCTTTAATATTCATATTTGGACTTGTCAGGTCCAGGCAATTTGATGACCAGGTTCATTGTCCCACTTAGCAGCAGGTTCATCCATCAGCTGTGTTTATCCCGTCCTCTAAAACTGCCCTGAATCGATTGACCTCGTCTTAACGCCTGTCTTAACGCTCTGTGAAGTGGTATTAATGAGAACGGGTCAGGACATGATCAGACCTCCAGACACCCTCATACACTTTTAATTACACCACACACTGATCCCTGACTCATACACTCCTGTATTGATGCTAACACACACATACTGGTGATATTCCTAATCTCTTGCTCAGGCAGGGCTCAGAGGCCTAATGTATACCAGAGTCCAGCCAACGTATTGTTTTTCTGTCTTCAGAAATATATTTCATCCATCCATCCATCCAACACAACAGACCCAAACGTCAAACCATTCACAACCCCATCCATCCAACTATACATCCATCTGTTTCTGTGGCTTTTATCATTGAGCAGGTCTGGAAGACTTGGGATCAAAACTCAGACTGGGTTTGCAAGAAGAAACATTTTGGCTCCTTTTTACGTAATTCTATATTCCGCTTTTTCAAAATGAGTGTTTTATTTTTGTTTTTTTAAACATGTTCAACTTGTATTTTGGATCCAAGAACCATGGTCCTAGGCCACCATTAGGTGTGTTGTTTTAGCAGTGGTATAATGACCATATATAACATATTGTTGATGATTGGACCCAAAAATTTCAATCTTGGATTGGTCACTCCATAATCCTCTTTTCCACTGATCTTCATTCCAATCTTTGTGAGCTTTAGCATTTTTCACCCTGTTCTCCTTCTGAAAAAGTGCTACCCTTTTAATAAAAACACCATTCCTTATCAAGCTTCTTCAGACTGTAGAAGGATCAACTTGGCCTCCTGATGAACTTGCCGGATGCTGCTATTGCTCAAGAGGAGGTCACCATAAATATTTGCCACTATAGCTTATAGAAGCAGTTTTTTCTTATTTTATTCTAAGGTTTAATATTGCATACACAAGTATTTTCCGGTTGTATTCTAATAGAGAGCCTGGAAAATAATTATATTAATTATATATAATCATTATATGCTAAAACAATGCTATATCTAATACAGTGGTGGTCAAACACTTTTGCACAGTACTGCATCTTATAATAAACTGAGTAAAATGAAAGTTTAGGTCCCTCAGCGATAAGAGGGAAATGGAGAATGTAGTTTAAAAACCATTCAGAATGCAATCTCCTGCTGCTAAGTTACACTGATCAAAGTTGAAGGTAGGTGCAGCTACATTGGATGCCCGTATGGCCATTCTGTTAGCAGAAGCAAGCGGCGAGTTGGCAGCCTGACTGCAGCTGTACGGGAGAGAGCCCCTTATTTATGTGGATATAGATGCTAACCCGCAGATAAAAGCGTGTAGCTGTTTGTCTTATGTGGAATTAAGATGGTCTCATGGAAATGAGCTGAAAGCTTTTGAACTGAAGGCTTATTAACATGAGCGAAATTTAGCCGCATGTAGCAGTGAAGAAATCTGGAGTAGCCGGAGGGAAACAAGCAGACGGATCGTCTCATTACTGAGCCGCTGTGTTTCCTTTCTGTTTTTGACAGAGTGAAATGTAATTCATTCAGGTGAGGAAGGTTCCAGCTTCCATCAGGGGGTAGAAACAGCTCTCTGTCGTGTGAGCCGCTGTGTTAATACAAGCCTGTCATGTCTGTTATAACTTCCTGGAGTTTTATACACCGCGTCGAATCAGTTCTGGTTTGGATAAGGCTACTTAGGGAAGCTCAATGCCTGGACTCAGGACTTTTATTGGATTTGAGCTGAAGTGACAGATCGGTTGGGGGTCTTATACATTTCGTGATGTTTCCTGCTACAGCTATATTTATTAAAATTGCAATTTTCATTATTAGAACTTTTTAAACAACGTACAGTGGTACCTTGGCTCTCGTCTTGAATGAATCCGTTCCAGACCCCCAGAAAATCCCCCCTGTATAACATTATCAGCATTAATGGAGCTGTATTGTACAGGAGCTCCTGATTTATGATGGGGATATGTTCAACAAATCATAAGATAAATATATCATGAACTGATGAGTTTAATATAGTCTGTACTGTATCATAGCGGAGCCGATTATACGTTAACACTTACATTAACCTACAGTTGGCCAAAATCATTAACACAAAGCTTATTTTATAATAGTGTTGAAAAATCTCATGTAATTTACTGAGCAATGGATTGAAAGTGAAAAGTAAAAGCAAAACACTTACTCTATTGGTGAACTCAGGGCGCTAGCTGCTAATGCTAACTGCTCAGCCTGAAAGCAGTTTTCCTTTTGCTTGGCTGTAATGAATAAACATTGTGTGGCCCATAGATACTTGTTTGCACTAATAATATAGTAGTGTAGATGTAAGGGCTACTGTGAATCTGAATCACTGTGTACTGAATCATGACTCGTGAATCGAGTTTTGGCTGAAACGAGTCGTGCAGCTCGACTCATACAAGTTTAAGCAAGTGTGCGAGTATTCGACGAGTTCCGATGAGTTTGAGAACCGAAGTACCACTGTTTATAAGAGGCACATTTGATCGACGTCTGTCCACTTTGACGGCCGAGTGTAATAAATTATGACAGGAAATAAAAATCTGTCTTTTATCTCCGGACATTTCGGCATTTTAAACAGACTTAAAATGTATGATTTACAGGATACAGTACTGTACTGAACTCTAATTACTACTACTCATATTTTACATAATAACTATAACAGATTCTTATGCTAATTGAATATTTATAGCAGGGGTGGGCGATGTGGTAAAAATATTAGATCACAATATTTAAAATTGTTTTCACGATATTTATCATGACACGGGATCACAGACAAAATGCATCAGTAGTGATAGATTCATAAAAACTACCATTCAAATATAATCTATACTATAATATTCAAATAATATCTACACTAAGTAAAGTGATTTGTATTCCAAACGTGCTGCACTTCATCTAATTAAACAGGACTAATTACACTCTTTATAGTGAAACACGCAGCTGGTCAATTGTCTTTAAGCAATGACGATATCGTCTATCACGCTAAAATGTATCACGATACGATAAATATCATCATATTGCCCACCTCTAACTGGTAGTGTATTATTATTGTTTTGTTGCACCCCAGTGCAGTGTGTTTTGCTTCACTGACCAGTCACACTCTGTGGACTGTGGTAGCCTAGTGGTCAAGGTACTGGACTATGGACCAGAAGGTCCTGGGTTCAAATCCCACCTCTGCCAAGCTGTTGGATCCTTGAGCAAGGACCTTAACCCACAGTTGCTTGGATTGTAAGGTTGTAAATCAATTGTAAGTCACTCTGGATAAGGGCGCCTGCTAAATGCTGTAAATGGAAATGGAAACCAGTCAATGCTGCGGATCCACGAGCAGAGGTGGGAGTTAAAAGTTTAAAAGCAGAAGTCCATTATTCACTGTGAAGTCCATAAACGTATGTTTGCATGGATGACTTTCAGCTACTTATTTGTACCAAGCTGTAAATGGTGCCCGTCCTATTGTAAGTAGTACTGCTTTATTTGTCCCCACCTACCTGTATAATCTTTCTAACCTATAACTCTATAAACTGGTTCACATTCACTCGTTGAGTCTCTGGTTCATCTGGCTGATCTTCTGTGTTGTTCCTAATACTGTCTCTATCCAGCAAACAAAAAGTATCAGTCGTTTCAGTCACGCATCAGTCCCTCGTGTTTTCAGCTGTATCTCTGGCGCATTTAAATATAGTCTGCACGCAGTTTCCTTGTGAAAAAACCCTTTATGTTTACTTTGACCAGACTGTGTGACTGTTTAGGGTACTGTAAAGTCCGAATGCGAAACGCGGGACACCTTTACGAATGTAATTATTTTTATTAATAAGTATGATTTTTTTTTTTTTATCCTAGTCCAGGTCACTCCATCACAGCGCTTGGTAGGGGTTATCTGTTATCGCTACGTAACGAGCCCAGTCTGGGGTTTGAACATGGTTCCTTAGGAGCTTCTGTATCCAGCTGTAATAATAATAATAATAATGTGCTGTAATATTGTTTTTTGTGTGTGAGCATGAGTGCACATTCTTTCCCCTGTCTGATCAGATGCCTCCATTTAATAAAAGCGTATTGGAGAATCTTGCATATTTACTTACTTTACTCGATGCTGATTGAATTTCTGGAAGCCAGCAGACCTCCAGCTGTTCCTCCTCGCTTTCTTTCTGTCTCGCACTCCCCCTGAGCTACTGAGAAATATCATTAGGAGGGTGACGCAGGCCGTCCATCTGCTTTTCTTTAATTATGGTTTGTCACGTAAGGGAACTGGACCGGGGAATTGAGAGGGAGGGCGTGAGGAGCTCTGACTGTCTCTCACAGCACAAGAGGCCAAAAAGCAAAAGCTGAAATTCAGGGACATGTCGGGTAAACACTTGGCGCCGCTGCTACACCCTTGTTTCTAGGTCCTGCCAATCAGATCCGTTGACAGCTAAATATCCACCATGCGCTGATGACGGGAAACGTTCATTCGTTCATATTAGTATGCTGATTGCTTCATTGATGAAGCGGAGATCTATTTCTGTCTGTTTTTATTCTTAGCATGCAGGTCCTCGCTGAACACTGTACACCCGCCTTCATCCAGACCTGGATTGCTTTAAAGTCTCGCTGTCTTCAAAAATGGTTTTGTAATGGCTAATCCTCTTCTGAAACTCATTTGGACGTGTTTTCCAAATTACTGAAGAAAAATCTAAATGAAAATAGTTCCATCCAAGCTCTGTAAGCAGGAAACATAACAGATAACAAAATGACTGACTGAAAAAATGTGTAGAAAACAAGAAAATGTCATAATCCTGACAGATTTGGCTAGCTGTCATAAGTAATGCTAGCAGTTAGCATGAAGCCACAGTCACACTAGATTAGTAGCTCCCAAACTTTTTCTGCAGTTCCCTCCTTTTGTAGATAAGAATAATTGTTCCAAAATTTAATGGAAAGCCCTTTTAGAAGAAAGGCTGCTGTAGCAGCAAAGGTGGGGGGCAAACTCCATACTAATACGCATGTTTTGGATGTAATTTTTGTGTGTCTACAAACTTTTTTCTCTATAGTGTATCTTAATAGATGTGAGGTAAAGCTGTTTGAGTACTTAACTGGCTTTAAACCAGTTGTACTTCTTAATCACAGTATATCCATGTATGTGTCCCTTACTTTAATCACTGTAATGGACTAAACCTTTAAATGTTTACATGGGCAGAAACTAGCTAACGTGCCACTTGCGCTACATTTCTGCCATCGATCATCATTGTATCTCCAGGCTGCATGGTAACCGATTCGTAATGAGCAACAGAACCAGCACGACACACCTCCGCTATTCGCAACAGTTTCATAGACAGATGCGCTAACGTGCTAGCACAGCGCAGGCCGGGGGTGCACCCTCGGTTGGCATGATGCTAAACGGCTTGTGACTATGTAATTGGGTCGAGGCCTCGCTGCACAGCGTGACACACAAACACCCGAGATAATTATCAGCCACATCAGTCACTTAGCACTTGTGCTGCTCCGATAGTACGTCTCTCTGCTAACGCTAGCTGCTGCTCCTGCATAAGGGTGGTGGAGCTTTGTTGCTAAATCGTAATTAGAATGAGGCTTCAATGAGCACATTTACAAAATGTGAAGATTGTACAGGGGCCGTGTGTGTGTTGTGTGTCGGTGGGTTTATCTCAGTGCACTGATGTGCATGTTTATGTTTGTGTAACTGTAGTTTTCTCACTTATTATGAAAAGTATATGTGTTATAGAGGTAACGACCAACGTCAGTTCGCTGTTATAGCAAATTATTATAGGAATAAAGATCTGGATTCACGAAAGCTTTCTTAGGAATAAACTTGCGAAGGTTCTTAAGACGAACACGAAGATGTTTTTAATGTTCTTAAATGCAATACTTAAAAACGTTCCCAAGTTTATCTTAAGCAAATCTGAATTATTTCCTTAAGATTATCGTAAGAAAATCTGCGTTGTTTTCTTATGTAGGCTACGTTGCATTTCATAGCGCGAGACTCATTTTGAATTTATATTTACCATTATTTCCATTCAACCAAGCGTTTGAAAAATTTGTATCGAACAAAATAATTTTTTATTATTTATTTTATTTATTATATTATATTATATTATTTATTTTTGTTTATTTATTATATTTAATTAATTAATTAAACTTTTATTATTATTATTTTTTAAATTAACATTATGAATGAAATAATTTCACAATTCAAAATTAGGCCATATTTCTAATAACTAAATGGTTTAAAGTTTGGTCAATTTCGATGCTTAACTCTTCCAGCCTAAGACAAGGTTAAGAAAACATTTCAGAGCAGAATGCCAGTTATTACTTTTCAATTATTAGGAACTTTATTTTTAACGTTTATGTTAAGAATGAAGTTAAGGAAAAAGACACATTTAAGAAGATTTTTTTTTCTTAAGACACTTTCTTGAATCTGGAAACTCTGGATGTTACAACCATAAACATCTGGTCAAATTAAATAGCTTTAGAGCGTGTCATTTAACTTCCAGAAATATAATTTATGTCATATGTTGATGTTTTGTTTACGTGTATTTTATTTCATTTCATTTCCTGAATATATTTACTTTGCATTAACTGCTTGCGTAAGTAGGAACTACGTTACGATCTGCGTTATGCACGGAAAAGGTTTTGCAGTTTTCTCTGCCAAAAGTTTGTACTCTGCTTAAAGTTGTAAATAGTTTAAAAGTTGATTCTGCATTGCCTGTTCTCCAACTGAATGTTTCGTCAAGTGGACTCGTTCCCTCTTGGTTGTGTGCAGCCAGTGAGGTGTGTTTATGTTCATATTCCATCATGTGTGTGTTTATGTTTTGGTTCTACAGTGTTTGTGATTGTTAGTGGTTGTTCTGTACATTGTGAACAGTTCAGTCGTGGATTTGATGACCACAGTGTTGTGTATTTACTGGAAGGAGTGATGTGTGACAGTTAGGCTTCGGATGCTGTGTAGGTGGTAGCGTTCCATGCGTGTTTCAGCAGTATCGCAGAGGCATTTACGTATCGTTTGCATGCGGTTTTCTTTTGAAAATACCCTTTATATTTACACTACAGAGGTCTAAAAAGAAAGCGTGACTATGGTAATGTCCAGTCAGGGACCATTTCGGTCCTTAATCTGTGCATACCTCTATTGGAAGCCATATAATAAGCATTATAATCAAGAACCATTAGGCTTTTTTACAAGCACAAAACAAATTATGTAACAGTACAAACTGTCTTGTCTAAAATTGTAATTATGTGAATTCTATTTGAATTCTGCTCCTGACCCCGCACGCCATCACCCCAGTGTTTTCCGACACAGTCTCTCCAACGTACGAGCGATTACCACTTATAATCATTTCAGCCCGTTTCCTGAAATAAATGGAAAACGTGTTTATGCAAGCCCACTTATAATGGAAGACTAGGCGCAATTAAGTTTCAGAGGCTCGTTCTGTTTACGCCAAGCACTAACTGCAATATGTTATAGTTGATAAGTCACAAAATAATGAATAATAAAGTGTTTTTGTTTCACTAACCATTCATTAATTAATACTTTTTAATTGACAGGCATACAAAAATAAATCAATGACTTTTGGCATTGGTATAAGCAGCCAATTAATTTTGAGAAACGCACACACACCTCTTCACCTGTCAGTGGTTTTGATCTTATAGCTAATCAGTGAGCGATTTTATTATTTACACCTCCTTTTTCTACACTCATTGTCCATATAGAAGCACTTTGTAGTTCTACAATTACAGACTGTAGTCCATCTGTTTCTCTACATACTTTGTTCATCCTCTTTTGTTCTCTGATGGTCAGGACCCCCACAGGACCAGCACAGATCAGCTACTATTTGGGTGGTGGATCATTCTAGGCACTGCACTGACACTGACATGGTGGTGGTGTGTTTTGTTTGTGTTGTGTTGGTGTGAGTGGATCAGACACAGCAGTGCTGCTGGAGACCTTAGTTCTCCACTTTGCAGATGTAAAGTCAGAGACAGCAGCTCGTCTGTTCTTGTACAGTTCGTGTTAGTCGTCCTCTAATTCTTTATCAGTTCTCACAGGATGCTGCCTCCTGGATGCTGGTGGCTGGATATTTTTGGTTGGTGGACTAATTTCACTCCAGCAGTGACAATGAGGTGGTTTAAAACTCCAGCAGCACTGCTGTGTCAGATCCAGACCTTAGTAGCTGACCTGTGCTGGTCCTGTGGGGGTTCTGACCATTAGAGAACAGAGTAAAGGGGACGAACAAAGGATGTAGAGAAACAGATGGACTACAGTCTGTAATTGTAGAACTACAAAGTGCTTCTATTTGGTAAGTGGCACCATATACTTTCCTAATAAAGTTGCCTCAGGAGGTTGGGTCCATTTTTGAGTCTTCCCAAGGTTTCCTCCATATATCATGTAGGGAGTTGCCACTGTCACCCTAGGCTTGCTCCGTTAGGGCTAAGGGCCAAGATGGTTGTAAAGCCGGTTTGAGCTCTGCTCTGCGCTGTGTTCCTGACTTGATATTACTAAGATATTGAGACTAGCAGGGCCTGAAAGACTGCTTAGACGTCAGTGTATCTAACAGTGAACAATATCTAATTGGTACCAGCTGGTGTGATTACATTTCCTGTAATGCTAACTGACCCCAGGAGACGTTGCTCATCGTCAGGCTCTGGGTGAAGGTGGCGATTAAGAGACGTCAATCATTACCCCCTTCAGTGGATTGATGGCACAACTAACTGTTTGCTGAAGTGGTTGCTTGGAAATGGAGCGCCTTGGTGAGCGTTAATGACGCTCCATGAATGATTGATTGGCAAACAGTGGTTTTAATAATTCATCGTTCCAGTGGCGTAGCTGAGACGCCCTTAGCAGATGCATAAAATAGAACCATTGATATGATACATCAATCAGACTATGCCACCGTTACAGCGTGGCGAGCTCGTTTAAGCATTAGCGCGCCCGCAATCCGTTCATAACTGGCTTTGGTTTTTGATTCAGGACCACGGACAGGTCACAAGCTGCCGGCGCTGGATGCACGTGGTGGACTCTCTGGGTTTTTCTACTGCGCTTAGAAATTGTATGGCAAGACGGATTCGAATTTGCTGATGTGTAATGAGAGGAGATTGACACTGGAGAAAATAGCTGCAGTTTGTCTGTACTCCTATTACTCTGTCTGCCTCTGTACTGAGCCGCTCTGAGCTCATGACGCACAGAATTCCCTATATACCTTCAATATGTGCTTACAGGGGGTGGAATGGCTAGGCTATAAGTAGCACTGGCTCCTTTAACCCTCGTGGGCGTTTGGTCGGACGTTTCATTTGTATTCATTTGGCTGATATTTTAACCACGGCAACTTTTGAGGGAGAATACAACAAACAAGCTGAGTGTTTTGTTTGCTAGTACAGATCCCTAACTGGTAAACATAGCCTGGCCCTTGTTGTTATAGCGACGGAATGTATACGCCTATACGGGATGGTTTTAGCCTAGCGGTTAAGGTACTGGACTCTGGCCCAGATGGTCCAGGGTTCAAATCCCACCTCTGCCAAGCTGCCTCTGTTGGGTCCTTGAGCAAGACCCTTAACCCACAATGGCTTGGATTGTAAGACTGTACCAATTGTAAGTCGCTCTGGATAAGGGCGTCTGCTAAATGCTGTAAATGTAAACGTATACGCATGTATACCCGATTAGAAATGTCGGCATGCGGTTCTGTGTCAGGCAGAGTACAGATGTGGTCTGATCAGACACTGGGTCTTGCCAGAAGAGAGCATAAAATTGCTTCTCTTGCTGCCCTATAAAAAGGCTCTCAGAGGCTACTTTTGGGTAGTGTACCACTTGGAGAGTTTGTCGACTGCTAGACATGCCTCTATGAAGCACTCGAAGAAATTTTTCCAGTTGACAGACTTCGAGACCTTTTCACAGCATCTAGGCTATTCTGATTTAGGTCTTAGGAGGTCTTGGGGGACGGCCTAGAAAGACAACCATGATCATTATTCAATCATTTGAGCCGCCGACAAGCACTAGCTGCTCTCACAGTTTCATCATCCACCATCCAGACACAGGTGGCACCTTCAGTCCACACCCTCGCCCACACAGAAAGGGCTTCCCAGGAATGTCGCCATTCGATTGCAACTTCCATGACCTGCCCGTTAACCATCTTTGTCGCCAATCGAGCATTTATGGTACCATCCGGGACACCAGCTTCAGCAACCTATGAGTGTGCTGGATCTACAGGTCCAGCTGCAACGTCTGCAGGCAAATGTGCCACAAGATACCATACAGAACCTGTTTGCCTCCATGCCCAACCGTATCTCATCTTGTATCTAGCCTAGAGGCGGCCCAACAGGGTAACTAGAGCCCCTTTCAATTGTGCACTCGTTGTTTTGCTACAGTATTGTAATCACTTACATATATCATCATTATATTTACATATATAAAGGTTCAGTCCATTCCAACATATCCTTCTTGGTGCGTCTTTTTATTTTATGATTATTGCATGGTTCATATGGGCAGTATGGCAAAAATATTGTATCAGCATTACTGGAAGATATTTTTTTAGTACAACTTCAGAGCAATGCTTGTTCAGATATTTTTGGTTCACTCAACTCTTTATGGATTTCCAAAAAATAAGTGGAAACAAGAAGTGTATTGGGGGTGATTTTTAAATTGTGACCGACCTGTGACCCTCCTCTCTCGGTATAGGGCGAGTGATGAGGAATAAGTGATGAGGGAATTGGGTATCACAACATTTTTGAAGCACTGAAGATATCCCAATTGCATATCGTCTATCAGGATAAAAAAATTTATCACGATACTATGTCGTATCATCATATTGCCCACACCTTTCTCTACACCTGGCTTTGAAACGAATTAACTACTTTAGTAAACGGAATAAACTGGTCTTGACTAATTAACAAACTAAAGTCAATCAATACTTCCATTTCTATTCAAACCTACATGGAATTTGCATGTCACCTCATGTATATAGGACGTTTCCCTGAACGTGTGGACATCAGTTATCCATCCTTGGTATTACGCTTCAAGACGGATCGATTTCATTATGTAAAGCAGCACCTCCTCGGCATCCGCTGGTGCTCTGTGTACGGTTGAGCGCGTGTGATTTGTTTCCCGTGGGCCATGTTTTAAAGGTTAAGAGGCTCTCAGACTGCATCAAAGGTCGTTGTACTCCAAGCACAACCAGGTGCCACCCATCAGCACAGGAAGTGACACATGTTCGCCTCGGACTCGGGCGAGTAATTCGCCAGGATGGATGGATTCCGCTAAAAAAAGCCAGAGGGGCTTCATTGATGTAGTCATGTTCGACGCACGAGAGTACGTCCACAGGTTTGTTTGGTCTGTAGTGAAGTGCAGGAAGACATATAATTAGAAAGAAGATAGTGGTCAAACTGTAGGGATTGCTTTGGTTAGTATTGCCATCATGCTTAGAGTAATCAGACAAAAGCTTTATTGTTGTATTACAGGTAGTCCCAGTTTTGCGGTGGTCCAATTACCGATATTTATACATAACAATGGGAATCGTATAATACGCATAAATAAACATTTAGCAGAACCTGTACTCTGAGTCTTTAATTTTCTGAATTTGGATTTTTTTTCACTCTCCTGTCTTAAATGAGGAAATCGGCAGTGCGTGACGTAGGAAGTGACGTGGCGGGAGTGGTGAGCGCTGGGAAATGTAGTGAGGAAATCCAAAATGAGCCTCCTCTTGGGTTTTTTGTGTCGAGTGATTTATGGGACTCCAGAACCATATTTTTTCATATTATTACTGCTTTTTGTGGACTTCTAAAACTTGGTGGTGATATTAACATTTTGAAACTAGCATTTGTATTAAAGTTTTAAAAAGAGGTTCTACTGGGAGAGAAATGAGTTGGGTTTAACGTGACAGTATTGTGGATGAGCCTGGAAAAAAGTAATTGTGAAATGATATTGTTGCCAAATCACCCACTGCTAGCTGAAATATTGTATGTACAGAACAACCCATTAATATCAAAACCTTTAGAAGCCATATGCAGTTCTGAGCTGTCGTGCCCAAAGATGGTGTACAAATCAATTGTAGTTTCACTACTAGCTTTTAAATTGGGCTGCAGATTGTACGCTCGTCCTGAATAATTGGGCTTTTGAAGACCCAGCTTAATGTTCTCCAGCTGTGACCTCTCTGAGTGTGTAGATGACCTTATTGAAGGATCATTAGCGCTGCTCTGCTATACATCTGTGCCTCTTTATGTTCAGACAAATAGGTTCTCATATAGTCAGCCATTTTAAGTGTAAGGATTTTTCCTTTATTACTACCATCTGACATGCTGTCATAAAGAGAAACTTTCAACTGCTACAGTCTTACAAGGTACAATCCCAGAAATTTAGGGTTAAGGGTGTTGCTCAAGGACCCAACAGTGGCAGCTTTGCAGACCTGGGACATGAACCCTTAATCAGAGGTGGCAGAAGAACACAGGTTCTTTACTTAAGTTACAGTACTGCTACTCTGATTAAAAGTACTCAGATACAAGTGTGGCTTATATATTTTGCTTAAGTAAGTATAAAAGTATAAAAGTGTATGCTGCTAAATGTACTTAAAGTAAAAAAAAATTCGAAACAAGATGTTTTATTGAGGGCAAGAGGTACAGATCCATAATGGTTGGTACTACAGCTACATGAATCATCTGCAGAAATCATACAAATGACCTTATCACATTTAGCTAAAACAGAATAAAGAGAATAAAACATTTTCACACATAAGGAACCAAAATTTTCTAAATATTTTGGATTTTTGTTATAATTGCTGCTGAATTGCTCATATCACACAGTGGGACTGTGGTAGCCTAGCGGTTAAGGTACTGGACTATGGATCAGAAGGTCCAGGGTTCAAATCCCACCTTTGCCAAGATGCCAAGATGTTGGGTCCTTGAGCAAGACCCTTAACCCACAATTGCTTGAATTGTAAGACTGTACCAATTGTAAGTCGCTCTGGATAAGGGCGTCTGCTAAATGCTGTAAATGTAAATGTATTTGGACATGATAATCTTCAGTAATGCAGTATATCTTGATATTTAACCCAAAACTCAGTAGGGCCATAATACATTCACAGGAAAATGTGCTTCATTTCACAGACATCATTTTTCAGAAATCACAGATTTCACAAATTTTAAAGAAAAGTACCACCTTTATTGGCAGTGTTTCATGTTCCCGGTAGTGTTATGCCAAATTCAGCACCCCTATGTCCCCCGCCATGCACGCTTGCTCATCTTTTTCTCAAAAACAAACCTCAAAAACAAAATCTTTAGAATATTATATTACTTTCTAATGTCTCTTATATTCAGCACAGAAATACAATTCACCGTCCCAGTGTATTGTTGGTAGTGGTCCAGTACTTTATCCACTGTGCCCACACTGTACTTTGTACTACAGAGTTTTGTATTGACGAGTAGCCAGATTATCTTCATGTACACACACCAGGATGTTCTCCATTGAAAAGCTAAGCCAACATGTCCAGGTCAGGGTCATGGGGCAGGTTCAGTCGGTCCAGCAGGCCTACCACTTTCACACGCGCTGCTGGAGCCCTTATTACGACCCCTCGATCTGACCTTAACCCGCTGTCTCGTTCACAAGGCCCTGCAAATGACAGCGTGTTCTAATTCAGCCTGTAGTACAGCCAACACAGCTGTGGAGGGTCAGAGTGTTAGAGACAGCTGGATCAGGCTGGTTAGTCTAATGGAAATGTACATATATACATAGTTGAATTAATCACTTAAATAACTACGGGACTGTGGACCAGAAGGTCCAGGTTTAGTCCCAGCACCACCAAGGCCCTTAATTGCTTGGTATGTTGTAAGATTGTATCAGTGTTAAGTTTCTGGAAAAGAGTGTCTGTTAAATGGCTAAATGTGAATACCGAACAAACACATCGTACCTGAAGTGCACACACAGTGTACTTTTCACGTCTTACACTCCAGGCTGACAGAGTGTGAGTGGCAAAGTCAGAAACCTGACCAAAATCCATTGGAAATCCATGGATGGACTTGAACAGAGAAGTTTGTTGTCGCTCACCATGAAATTTTTACAAGGAAGAATGAGGAATGAGTATTCCTTAATGTAGATGTTAAAAGCAGATTGAATGGGTTTGAATGGGTATAATAGTGAAGAAAGGATACTATGATGCGTAATGATGAATAAGTTCATGTTTAAAACACTTCCATTAACCTACAGGTGGCCAAAATCATTAACACAAAGCTTATTTTATAATAAAGTGTTGAAAAGTCTCATGTAATTTATTGAGTAATGGATTGAAAGTGAAAAGGAAAAACACTTACTCTATTGATGAACTCCGGGTGCTAGCATAGCTGCTAAGCTAACTGCAGCCTGTGTGCTGGAGCATTCAGTCCCTGTTTTGCTTTTGGTTGGCTCTTATAACTAACCTTTTTAGGACCCATGGAGACTTACTTGCACTAAGAATACAGTACTGTAGATGTACAAATAAAGAAAATCTGAGGGCTATTGTGAATCTGAATCACTGAATCGCTGTGTACTGAATCGTGAATCGTGAACCCATTCAAAAAAATATTTTAGATTTCTGGCTGTAAGACAGGAGAGCAGGGCCATGACACATCCATGACCCACATCTCATTCAGTAGAAACTTTTTACATACCCTTCTCCATAGGGAATAACAGATGATCAGTTTGAGTTTCAGTTCCTTTCCCGATGGCCCATCAGTGGCAGCTGGGTGAAACGGGGATTTGAACTCACAACCTGAGTTCCTTAACCACAAAGGCACCAGTTTTTCCAGCCTGGACTGGGAATGTGAACTTTGATTAGGACTTGGATTGAGACCAGACCTCATTTTCTGAATACGTAACGCATTGCAATTTGTACCTGATGAAGCTCGGTGCATACTTTTGTACTTCTTTGGGCGCTTCACTTCGAATCAGTTTCATCTCGTGTCAAGTCGTGCAATCACGCAGCAGACCTTCAGGCTTACTGATTGAAAACTTTATGAATTATGGTTGCAAAACCACAAGCCTGAAGGAAATTTGATTATCTTTTTTTTTTCCATTTAGTCTCTAATGTTATTAAAATAGAATAAATTACGAAGTCTGGGTCGGATACTTGGCCTGCAGAATCATTAGGAAACTACCATAATAGCGATGACATGAGCGTTTGATTAGCACAAAGGAATGAAACCAAAATATGGGAAAGAGCGAGGGTCCTTCTGAAGTAAGCATTTGCAGTTGATCACTCACAGATGTCTCCCTTCCCCATGCGAGGGTCAGTAATTCAAATCTTTACCCTCATATTTCAGACGGCTCGCACCCCGAGCGCCGGTTTCCTGCAGGCCGGGTTTCAGACGTCGTTACGGAAAATAAAGCTTGAGGTTGAGACGTCTGAAAGCTCGACTGTGCATCGCTTTCCACAGGACACTTTGTGGTCCAGAGTTTGTTAAGGGGTTTTGCATGACGTTAATCACATCAGGAATCTGGGGTATGGTGAACTACTTCAGTCAGTTAAGGGACAGGCCGAGGCTAAGCCAGGTTCAGTCACTAAATACAGCCAGAAGCTGACTTTAGCCCCAGGAAACCTGCTTTTGTTTGCTCTATTATTCATAGATGCAGTAATTTTTTACAAAGATCTGGTCATTATTCAAGCGTTTTTTTTTTCTGAGTGGAACTTGTGTTAACAGCAAGGATGTAGTGATAATACTATTTTGTTATACTCTATTGGAATTATTTATTACATTTATTTAGCCAATTAATGCAAAATAAGGCAAATTTCACATTATACTATTTAATTGTATTTGTTTAAAAATTGTAAAATATATTTTTATAGACCTATAAACTAAATTTATTAATTTAATAATTATATAATAATTTAATAATAATTTATTTATTTTTATAGGCTTTATTTAATTGATTATTTAAATTAATTTAAATTTAATTAATTCTGTGTTAAAAATATATAATTTTTAATGTCGTTAAAATGCTATTGTTTGGTTTTATTTAGCTATATATTCATATTTTATTTTATGCAAATTTGTATTTAAATTAGTTTTTTAAACCTTAAGCAAGAGACATATGACAACATTTATTGTAAGTAAATCATAAATATTTATTTATAAGTTACTTATAGAAATTTACTACTGTACACATGAAACACAACCATTAAATAAATAAATAAGTAATTAAATAAATATACAACATATTTACATAAAAATGCACATAACTAAAATGGATAGGTAAAAATGAGTGAAAGTAAACTGAGTACATAAGTATATAAAAGTTTTAATCATTATTGTTTATTCATTTATTTATTTAATGTTGAACAACAAATGATCCCATATCCAGCCACACTGACAGGAACGTCATACTTTAATGGACGAGAGTCAATAAAAACAATGCCCAGTGCTAGTCAGCTAGCTAGCTTCAGCTAAGCTAATACCAACTGACGATACAAACTGTCGTTGTTCTATTTCTAAAAGTGCTTTTGCAGACCCAGTTTGTTAAATTTAAAGGTGTCATTGGTAGTTTTTCTGACTGACTCTTTGTCTTTTGTTTTTCTTAAACAGGTTTGTGCTGGTGTTTAGCTGCTTGGTGCTCTCCGTCTTCTCCACCATCCCAGATCATCAGGGAATGGCATCACGGGCGCTTTTCATCCTGGTGAGTTACATTCTGTCAAACAGGACCAGACATTACCATAGTCATGTAGTCATTTAGATACTTTGCACATAGTGTTTTATTTTAAGCAATAATATTAATTCAAACACAATATGAAAACATTTTTGTAAAATATGAAAACAGTACAGTAATTCTTATCTTTGTATCTTTTATAAAACTTGACACACTTAACTGAAAACTAAAGAAACATTACCATGTTTTCTGCCTGCGGTACTATTTTCTGTCAGCAGGTGTCGCAAGGGTTTGCTCTTACTAGTTATCTATCAATCCGACATTAATAAGATACAGTGGGGCAAAAAAAGTATTTAGCCTGCCACTGATTGTGCAAGTTCTCCTACTTAGAAAGATGAGAGAGGTCTGTAATTTTCATCATAGCTACACTTCAACTATGAGAGACAACATGAGAAAAAAATCCAGGAAATCACAGTGTAGTATTTTTAAAGAATTTAATTGTAAATCATGGTGGAAAATAAGTATTAGGTCACCCACGAACAAAGCAAGATTTCTGGCTCTCACAGACCTGTAACTTCTTTAAGAAGCTCTTCTGTCCTCCACTCATTACCTGTATTAATGGCACCTGTTTGACCTCGTTATCTGTATAAAAGACACCTGTCCACAGCCTCAAACAGTCAGACTCCAAACTCAACCATGGCCAAGACCAAAGAGCTGTTGAAGGACACCAGGAAGAAAATTGTAGACCTGCAGCAGGCTGGGAAGAGTGAAGCTACAATAGGCAAGCAGGTTGGTGTGAATAAATCAACTGTGGGAGCAATTGTAAGAAAATGGAAGACATACAAGACCTCATCTCATCGCAAGATCTCATCCCATGGGGTCAAAATGATCATGAGCAAAAATCCCAGAACTACACGGAGGGACCTGATGAATGACCTGCAGAGAGCTGGGACCAAAGTAACAAAGGCTACCATCAGTAACGCACTACGCTGAGACCAAATACTTATTTTCCACCATGAGTTACAATTAAATTTTTTAAACATACTACAATGTGATTTCCTGGATTTTTTCTCATTTTGTCTCTCATAGTTGAAGTGTACCTATGATGGAAATTACAGACCTCTCTCATCTTTTGGCCCACTGTATATATGAGGCATATTTGGATTACTTTTTAGAATTCGTAAGATCTCGGCGGTTAAAGCGAACGGACGTTGATCGCCTCTCAGTAGACTGGCACCCCATATAGGGCTTTCTTAGGGTTGCATCCTGTGTTCTGCAGGGACAGTGTTCAGGACTCGAGTGCAGCATTACCCTAAACTCTCTTCTAGGTTTCTTTCATAACCAAATTAACTTGAGTAATAAGTCATAAACCAGTTGTTTTAAGCAGTAATATTTACTCATGTCTGATTTTTGTATCTGTTGAATAAGACATTGATATAAAAGGCATTTCTGAATGGTTTTACATTTTTCAGTGTTAGTATATTAAACGCGCACATCGAGTGGAAAAATGCTGACCTTTTCCCCTAAGAAGGTCACATTGAGGAGCATGATGGGACGTCGTGACATCGTCTCTGGCCTTACTGGATTAAAGCCATGATGAAAGCTTCTTGCTGTCAGCACTCCAAGCACAGATGAAAGCCGGTTTGGCTTTGAGGGCTTTACTTACTCACTGTGTCCAGACTAGTCATGTTGTTATCAAACCTGCTTCTTACTGAAACATCAGCTTTGTTTTCATGCCTAAAACTATAACATAGTCCAACCCTTTCTGCACTACTTTATTCTTTATGAATATCATTCGACATGATTTGGTATGCAGATCAGTCATAACAAAGTCAAGTCATGGATTAAACTGGAGTGCTCTGGATTATGATACAATAGATCCCACTGGCGTAAACAGATTTTTTTTTGTAGTGTTACAAGCTGCTGCAGCTATGTTAATACAATCAGGGCGTTTAGTCAGATCACCCCGTCATTATGTCTGAAAGCCTGACCCACCTGCGTTCCTAACACAAAAGCAGTAACTGTACAAAGACTGTATAGACAAAGGCTTTCAAACACTTCTCACTACTAGTGGATTTACCTTCAAAAATCTGTACCTTTTATCAGACATTTTTACATTCAAACTTTTACATTTCAATGTCAAAGAATTTTTATGTAGATGTATGGACTAAACTTGTCTATATTTTTTATATTTATTATTGAATATTTAGCTGCTTGCAACAGCTATCTTAGAGGTTAGAATGAAACCAATGAATACAGTATAATATCTAATAATATCAATAATAAAAAGAATGGTGGTTGTATTAGTAATATTGATAAATAGTAAAAAAAATAATAAAAAAAATAAAAAATTAATAATAACAAAATTGTAAATTACCAGGAAAATAACAATAATATATTATTAACAACAATACTAAAGATAGTATAATAATAATAATAATAATAATAATAATAATAATAATAATAATAATAACAATAATAATAATAGCAGTAGTAGTAGTAGTAGTAGTAGTAGTAGTAATAACAACATCAACAATAAGAATAAAAATTCTAATAATAATAATAACAATAATAATAATAGCAGTAGTAGTAGCAATAACAATAATAATAATAATAATAACAATAATAATAATAGCAGTAGTAGTAGCAATAACAACAATAATAACAATAATAATAATAATAGCAGTAGTAGTAGCAATAACAACAACAATAATAATAATAATAATAGCAGTAGTAGTAGCAATAACAATAATAATAATAATAATAATAATAATAACAATAATAATAATAGCAGTAGTAGTAGCAATAACAACAATAATAACAATAATAATAATAATAGCAGTAGTAGTAGCAATAACAACAATAATAACAATAATAATAATAGCAGTAGTAGTAGCAATAACAATAATAATAATAATAATAATAATAACAATAATAATAATAGCAGTAGTAGTAGCAATAACAACAATAATAACAATAATAATAATAGCAGTAGTAGTAGCAATAGCAACAACAATAATAATAATAATAATAACAATAATAATAATAGCAGTAGTAGTAGCGATAACAACAATAATAATAATAGCAGTAGTAGTAGCAATAACAACAATAATAATAATAATAATAATAATAATAATAACAATAATAATAATAGCAGTAGTAGTAGCAATAACAACAA
>JAJAGP010000483.1:0-61504 GCA_025084515.1 Ancistrus triradiatus | reverse complement strand
TAATAACAATAATAATAATAGCAGTAGTAGTAGCAATAATAATAATAATAATAATAATAATAATAATAATAGCAGTAGTAGTAGCAATAATAATAATAATAATAATAATAATAATAATAATAGCAGTAGTAGTAGCTATAACAATAATAATAATAATAATAATAATAATAATAGCAGTAGTAGTAGTAGTAATAACATCAACAATAAGAATAACAATTCTAATAATAACAATAATAATAATAATAATAATAATAATAATAATAGTAGTAGTAGTAGTAGTAGTAGTAGTAGTAGTAGTAGTAGTAATAACAACAGCAACAATAGTTATAACAATACTTGTAATAATAAGAAGTAGAAGTAGCAACAATAATTTATTATTATTATTATTATTATTATTATTATTATAAGAAAGCTTTCAGAATATAAAATATCTTTATTGAAGGCGTTCCAGAGAGCGTGTAAGCATATGGAGACTGTTGTGGCTGCATCCCAAACCTCATGTCCTACACACTAGAGGTGTAACGATGCTTCGTTACACAATGGACGATGATGCAAAAATGTCACGATATGCATTGTGGAAATGTCACAATGTCACTGTGGAGATATCACATGCGTTCTCTTTATAGACATCTAATGCAATTGCCTTTTTTGAACATCAGAGGGCGCAACCATACGTCATATGTCATCATTCTCTCATGGAAACTGAAGATAGAAGAGCATCACAGTGTCAATCTTGTTCAACTGTGTATATGTATATAAAGTATTTCTTCTGATATTTGGTAAACATTCTCATATATGTTGTTTGTTTGGTTGTTTTTGTCACATGTACTTTTTTTCTCAACTCCATTTTTCCTTAATTACAGTGGAAGTTCTGTCATGTAAGGATTCCACCGGTGTTAAAATAGGGATGGTTAAAAAATGCCGAAATGTGGGTGGAAAAGCACAATAAAAGCCGCGAGCTTCACAGCCTCCTCCTTCATAAAGAGTTTGTTCTGTTTTCTAACAGGAGCTTGTGATGATCGTGGTGTTCGGGCTGGAGTACCTAGTGAGGATCTGGTCTGCAGGATGCTGCTGTCGCTACCGGGGACTGCAGGGGCGACTCCGCTTCGCTCGCAAGCCGTTTTGCATCATAGGTATGAACATCAGGAAAGCTTTGTGTCCAGAATTAAGTCAGTCTCACGTCACCTTTCAACGTATTGTTGTAATTTCTCATCAGGTTTTATTGATCAGAGTTTAACAGTAACAACATATTTGATCTATTGTACACCGGTCTTGACATCTTATCCTCGACACCTCTTTATAACCCGAGCGCCTATAGTCATGATACTGCAAACTCTGGCAACCATGAGTTCCAAACTACTAGATTCTTTTAATCTGATCAAATGGCCTGTGACAGTGAGCACACAGCATCAGTACTATCTGGCAACGTGAGATATTACATTATAGAACGGCTTCCTACATGAAACCTGGCAAGTTCACGTCATCTCTTATTATTTTCTTTCATTCAGCCAAAACTGTGTAGAAATAAAAATGATCGACCGTGTGGAATTTATTCTGAATATCACTCTCTTCATGTGACGTTTTCCATGTAGTATTTTTAATTTAATCAGTATGAAACTTTTTCTATCAGTGACCCAGCACAGAAATGGATGGTTAAATAGTAAAATTCCAGATTTTAGTAGTTAAAATTTACAATCTGGCAACAATAATACAAAAGGTCATGACCTACACAGTAGTTTTCCCACTGCTCCTGAAACTCAGTGTGTGTTTGGAGCTCATTAGGTTGTATGTGTGTGTGTGTGTGTGTGTGTGTGTGTGTGTGTGTGTGTGTGTGTGTGTGTGTGTGTGTGTGTGTGTGTGTGTGTGTAGTATGGTCACTATTTGCAAGACTCCCACTAGATTCCCTAGATAGATTCACTAGATATCTCACTATATATATTTGCCCCCTTCCTGATTTCCTGATTTCCTATTTTTTTGCATATTTGTCACACTTTTTCAGTGTTTCGGAACATCAAACCAATTTAAATATTAGTGAAAGACAACACAAGTAAACACAAAATGCAGTTTTTAAATGAAGGGGTTTATTATTAAGGGAGAAAAAGTGATTGCCCCCTAAACCTAATAACTGGTTGGGCCGCCCTTAGCAGCAACAACTGCAACCAAGTGTTTGTGATACTTGCAGTGAGTCTTTTACAGCGTTGTGGAGGAATTTTGGCCACTCATCTTTGCAGAATTGTTGTAATTCAGCCACATTGGAGGGTTTTCGAGCAGGAACGGCCTTTTTAAGGTCATGCCACAGCATCTCCATAGGATTCAGGTCAGGACTTTGACTAGGCCACTCCAAAGTCTTCATTTTGTTTTTCTTCAGCCATTCAGAGCTGGACTTGATGGTGGTTTGGATCATTGTCCTGCTGCAGAAACCCAAGTTCGTTTCAGCTTGAGGGTCACGAAAGAGGCGGCTTCTCCTTCAGGATTTTTTGGTAGACAGCAGAATCATAGTTCCATTTATCACAGCAAGTCTTCCAGGTCCTGAAGCAGCAAAACAGCCCCAGACCAGTCTCGTCAGTCCACAGAATGTTTTCCCAAAGGTCTTGGGGATCATCATGATGTGTTCTGGAAAAACTGAGACGAGCTTTAATGTTCTTTTTGCTCAGCAGTGGTTTTCATCTTGGAACTCTGCCATGCAGGCCATTTTTGCCCAGTCTCTTTCTTATGGTGGAGGCATGAACACCTTATCTGAGGCAAGTGAAGCCTGCAGTTCTTTGGATGTTGTTGTGGGGTCTTTTGTGACCTCTTGGATGAGTCGTCGCTGCGCTCTATTTAAGTGATGTCCTGATTGAGAACAGGTGTGGCAATAATCAGGCTTGGGTGTGGTTAGAGACAGTGAACTCAGGTGTGATAAACCATAGTTATGTTTTAACAAGGGGGGGGCAATCACTTTTTCACACAGGAAATCAGAAATCAGGAAGAGGGCAAAGACTGTTTTAAACAGATTTAAACAGATGCCATCGATAACTTATTAATAATCGAATCGAATCATGATGTGCCTAGAAAGTCCCACCCAGAATGTGCACATAATTCTCTAACGTTCATGTTAATGTTCAGATATTTACTGTAATTTAATTGCTTTTTGTTTTCCATGCCATGCCAAGTGCTTATTTTCTTTCTTTGCCAAACTTTAATGATCTCATGCAATACATATTATTACAGAAGATCCCTGGCCTCATTATTGTCTTCATGATTAATGAATGAACCCCAAAGTGTTTTGTACTGGGAGTGAACAGTACAGAGATGATGAATGCTGTACACATTAGAATTTGGGAGGTAGGCCAACAGACAGAGCAATACATCTGCAGGGGGAAAAAGTTTGTAAAACCGTCTCAATAACCTGGATTTATGCATTATTCACTCGTAAAATGATCTGATCTTAACCCGGGTATTAATAATAGAAAACACAGTTTGCTTTATCTGATAATTCTAGTAGCTGCTGTGTCAGCTGCTGGAATCGAATGCAATTCCAGATTTGAACACTAGATGCACTACTAGTCAGATGCATATCCTGTTCTCAGTGAGAACCCTAATTTTTTTTAATTGCAGAGGACTTTTTTGTGTTAAAAAATACACTATTTAAATTGTTATTCTTCAGAAATAACGAGAGTTTTCCACCAGTTATTTAAGATATGGTGAAGCTACAGCAAAATAAGTTAAGATAATGCCTTTATTGTCATTGTACAATTATACTGTGCAATGAAATTAGGATTGCTGCTCCAGAACAGTGCAAATCTACACAAGAAACATAAGTTTAGTATTGAATTGATAGAATAAAAATGAATACTGAATATAAGAACTATTGTACAGCGGTATTACACTGATGGAATAGGGCATTTTGTTTACAATTCTTTTCATTGCAAGAGACTAAAGTTTTACTGCTAAAAAAGACATGCGTTGTTTTCATTGTTTACTACAAAAATCAGAAAGGAATGTCTTTTGTCAAATGTAAAATCAATTATCATGAGAAAATCGAATCGTAAGCAGAGTGTATCGTTACACCCCTAGTAAAATGGGATGATTTGCTTTGTTTTGCTTTGCTAATAATACCAACTGCAGTTTTTATTGATGTAGTTTATCGGTGCATGTATTGTGTCGTGTTGGCACCATCTCTACAAAGGTGCAGCAATGCACAGTGACATTATCTGGCCTTATATATCCTACCCACCAGGTGAATGCCATTTCAGGCTGATTAACCCAAAGGTCTCTGGGAACCTGCATTCCCGTGGTTACACTGCACGGTGAATTGGCTCACCTTATCATGAAAACTCTTCTTCCATGCTTATCCATGGTAAAGATGAAGAACATCTCAGCAGGTCTTTGACGATACCACTCTGAAGCATCACCAGCCAACTCGCATTTCTCCACAGAACTCTGCTGAAGATTCATATTCTGCCAAAAACTTCACTGTCTTTGATGTCTTTCTAAGACAGAATAAAAGTTGCCAAAAGGCTGTCTCAGTGTTTAGAAGATTTGAAAAAAATCTTCTAAACACTGAGACAGCCTTTTGGCAACTTTTATTCTTGTAAGCCTTGTTGTCTTTTTCTGAAAATCCCAATAATGCCTCTGGCTGACTGACAAGGTTTATGTTTCCAAAAAAACATTTAAACATTGCTGGGTCCCTAGAAGGACGATGTTCAGGAACCAAGATTATGATTAGCAAGACCGATTCCTCAAGAAAGCTTCTGAACAGTTCTTGAATTCCTGAAGGTAATGCATTCCTTAAAAATTCTGCTAAAAAAGTTGTAATGTTTTGAAAAAGCTCCTGGGTAACTGAAAAAGTCCATATGCTGTAGAAAAAACCCCATTGTTGCTACATCCTTTGTTGCTACACGTTTTTGGAAGTGCCCAGATTCCTGAAGGGGTTTCTGAAAAAGTTCCTGGGCTTCTAAGAAAAAGTCCATATATTTATATGTCCCTTAAAATATCCAGATAGTTCTAAAAGACCTCCTGATGATGCCGCTGGGTCTCTGAAAATGTCCTAAGTTCATGACTTTTTGAAAAGGTTCTGACCTGTATACAGGTGTGTGCTATTTGGTTTCTGTCTTACTTTCTGTGAAATATTAAGCTGAACAAAATGGATATTGACCAGACTATCTGTTATCTGTAATCTATTTAGGCTACTGTAAATTGAAATAGAGTAAATTTAAATAGAAAGCCTTTTTTCACAAGGAAACTGTTTTCACACTGAAAACTTGAGTGGAATGCACTAACCCCACCACATTTTTAATTAATATAATTCACAATAAATAGAGAAAATAAAGTTATGTACCAGGAGCGGAAAGCCTTAAGAGTATTTTATGATGGACCTGATACTTTTGGTTAACGGAAGCCGAAAATGCATTGATAGACAGCATTATGAACAACACAGAAGATCAGCCAGATGAACCGGAGACTCAACGGGTGAATGTGAACCAGTTTATATAATTATAGGTTAGAGAGAATATACAAAAAAGGAGTACTACTAACAATAGGACAGGTACCATTTACAGCTTAGATAGTCATACACATAAACACGAGTAACTTGAGCTAGCGAGCAAGCACAAGACCGGTAAGGTAGTGAGCTTTCGAGTGAATGACTGACCTCTGCTTCTTAACTCCCGCCTCTGCTCGTGGATTCGCAACGTTGATTGGCTGTTGAGGTGACCAGCTGCTTATGGCTGCAATATCCAGAGCTAATAGCCAGACTTTTATTTCCTATTATAATTGCAAGATCTTGGCCATTAAAGCCATTAAAGAATAGGCGTTAAACAGCACATTCCTGTGTAGTGTATACAAAGTCTGTACAAGTCTAGTGCAGTGTAGCACATTCTTTCTGGTACGTTTCTGATTGATGAAACCAAGACCATTTTATTCCCTGAAGATCTGACATTCAGTGATATCCAGTCAGCCTTATTACTAACGACTTAGTTGTAGACTTTCATTGTCTCACTGAACGCCCTCACTGAGGTATCCACAGAAACCTTTTGGCATCCCTAACCAATTGGATGTTTTCTACATGAGAAGTTATCAGCTGCAGGAGGGACACCTCAAACCTGACCTATTTATGCAACTTTTACTGAACACCTGGGCACCTGAGTGTGAAACGAGAGCAATGTGGACGTGCCTTGACTTAGGCCTTCATCAAAATCAATACTTCCATTTCCTAACACCTGATTCTGTCTCTCCTGTCCTCCCTGCTGTCCCCTTCTCCTTTCTTCAGATATGATAGTACTGATAGCCTCGGTCGCCGTGGTTTCGGCCGGTAGCCAGGGCAACATCTTTGCTGCGTCAGCGCTGAGGAGCCTGCGCT
The DNA here is from genome assembly GCA_025084515.1 of Ancistrus triradiatus. Classification (NCBI taxonomy): domain Eukaryota; kingdom Metazoa; phylum Chordata; class Actinopteri; order Siluriformes; family Loricariidae; genus Ancistrus; species Ancistrus triradiatus. Next base: position 55,164 of record JAJAGP010000483.1, on the reverse strand, counting down.
TCCTGCAGATCCTGCGCATGGTGCGCATGGACCGGCGTGGAGGAACCTGGAAGCTTCTCGGATCTGTAGTTTACGCACACAGTAAGGTATGCTGGGATCTGTAGTTCATGCACAACACGAACAAACAATGGGAAATGTAGCGAGGTACACAGTGGTGTAGGCAAACCAAAAAAACGCTGTGCTTCAGACAGTTACTTTGACTTTTATTTCATTGCAGGCAGTATGAACACAAGATATTTTATGGGTTTTTTTCTGATCAACTTCATTTCAAGTGTTAACCAACATCCATTCCTGCACTTCAGGCCTGCAACACCTTCCAAAAAAAGGTTGGGACGGGGCAATTTAGGGCTAATAATGAGGTAAAAATAAAACAAACAAAGCTAAAAACTAAACAATATGATTTCAAAAGTAAATGTAATCATTTGGAACAAAAGCAGTAACCATGAAAGCTTGAGTCGTTGAGGACAGATATGGTCAGATGAAACGGATCTCCAGTTTGTCAAGAAATACATGAAAGAATTACTGAAATGTTTAAAAAAATGTTCCTCAAAGAAAAACTGGAAGAGATTTACAGTGCATAAAGGGTAAGGGCCTTTATCCCTCAGATGGCACTGCATCAAGAGCCGCCATTCATCAACAGCTGATAGAACCACATGGACAAGGGATTACTTTTTCAAACTTTTATCAAGCTCTACAATACAGAGTTACATTCACAAATGCCACTTAAAACGTTACTGTGCAAAAAGCAGCCTCATGTTAACCATGTCCAGGAGCAGTGTCAACTTCTCTGGACTTAGTGGTTTCTAGGATTTTGTGTATTGATGTCAGACCAATCAATATTACAGATCTTTTTTGAAAGAAATGGACGCCGTGTGCTCCAGACCAAAGATGAAAAGGACCATCCAGACTATCAGCAAAAAGTCCAAAAGCCAGGATCTGTCATGGTACGAGGTCAGGGCCCTTGGCAAAGATCATATACACTTCTCTGATGCAGCATTAATGTAGAAATGACATCTTTTCCAGGGACATCCATGCAGGCAATGCAAAACCACATGCTGCACACATTTACAAAGGCATAGCTCTGGACGAAGAGTGTACAGGCACTGCATTGGACGGGCCTGCCTGCAGATTTGATCTGTCCCCAATAGAGAATGTATGGAGAATTTTGAAAAGAAAAATGTGACAACGATGACCCCGTACAGTTGCACACCTTAAGACATGCTTCATAATGGGACAGAATAACTCCTGAAACACTAAATCGCCTGGTGTCCTCGGCCCCAGATATCTTTTAAGTGTTGTGAGAAGGAATGTTAACATTACAAAGTGGTAAATGCTTATTGTTCCATCTTTGTTTGGAATGTGTTGCAGGACAGAAATGCAGGAATGGATGTTTATTAACAAATGAAATTAAGTTGACCAGAAAAAAACTCAATGTAATGTTGGAAATGCTCCATTTTTACGTTTGTTTTTTGCATTTTCCATACTGTCCCAACTTTTTCCGATTTGGGGGAGTACTTTACATAAACTGCAAAGTAGCCTGGGGTTTGTAGTTTTACATTGTGCTTTGGAATTGTCTGAAAAGTGTGACTGGGCTGTTATTTGTGAAGTACTAAATTTTGGTTCAGCATCTGCTTGTGTGCACTTGGGTGGTGCACAGGTCTAATAATGTAGCCCACCATCTTAGGGACCAAGGTTCAAGTACATTTACAGCATTTAGCAGACGCCCTTATCCAGAGCGACTTACAATTGATAGTCTTACAATCCAAGCAATTGTGGGTTAAGGGCCTTGCTCAAGGACCCAACAGTGGTAGCTTGGCAGTGGCGGGATTTGAACCCTGGACCTTCTGGTTCATAATCCAGTACCTTAACCGCTAGGCCACCACAGTCCCGAGTAGCATCACATGTCAAGTAGCATCACATGCCAATACGATTGACTGTGTCTGAGGAAAAGGAGGCCAGTCAGGGGAGGGGATCATCCCTAGTACTGCACTGGCACCCACGGCCATTCAGTCACAGGGACAAACAGGGTTAATACGTGACAAAAAAACTCTCATATTGTTGTATTTGGGACTGTATTATGGGACTGTGGTAGCCTAGAGGTTAAGGTACTGGACTATGGACTAGAAGGTCCAGTGTTCAAATCCCACCTCTGCCAAGCTGCCACTGTTTGGACCTTGAGCAAGGCCCTTAACCCACAATTGCTTGGATTGTAAGACTGTAAAACAAAGACAAACTTGTAAATGTAATTGTATTTGCTAGGAACTCGTGACTGCTTGGTACATCGGCTTCCTGGTGCTCATCTTCGCCTCCTTCCTGGTCTACCTTGTGGAGAAGGACTTCAATAAAGAGTTTTCCACATATGCTGATGCTCTCTGGTGGGGCACGGTGAGTTCGCATCACACACGCCAAACAAGGTTACAAAAATGACAAGCTGAAAAGTTTTCCACTATCAGTCACCCTTCGCATTGATTTGAGAAATAGCCGTGGCCTGGCTTTCACTGCACATAGAAAGATTTGAGTCCATCCATCGTGGAGCAGTTGGCAATTTAGCCATGACTCAGCGTTTTTTAGCTTAAACTCGGTTACGTCAAGTTTAATCATTTATGTAATTTAGCTCTAAAATTAATAGGGAAGACAAAAGCAAGTTGTATGTGTACACAACCTTTTATTGCAAGGTCGTTTGGTGAGGGATCCTGCTCACGTCTATGAATGATGAATGTGAGCTGCTATTATTATTAGCAGATAGCTAGCCAGCCTCATACAGGAGAGCACGAGTGTGTTTACATATTGGGTATTCATTAATTCGGAGAGATCCTGCTATTTGTAGAGGTGTACCGAGACTATTTTAGTAACTCATTAAGAATATTAAACACACTAAACTAATAATTATGTATGCATATCATTTTCATTACGGTTTCAAATGAAGCTTGACGTGATAGTAACATGATTTAACTTGGCATGATAATAAACTGGTAGACGTGGCGTAAAACTAAAGTTGCAAATATTGGATACTAAGCATGGACTACGATTTCTTTAGAATAAAAAAAAATACATATTATATTAAAAGCCAGACACTCCGTTTACAACCGGGATGGAATTTTGCCTCACGACCAGGTTGCTTAGTATATAATGAGCCTTCACATGACAACGGGTGATTACTTTTTGATGAATATTGACACTACTTGCTTATTGCACCACGTTAATATCGCTTCTGTCATGTTTGTGAAATGACCAACATTTTCCAAGTGATCATTATGATCCCAAATGACAGGAATGGTTTTTTGTTTGTTTGTTTTTTTCCCTGGCTGCGCATGAACACTTTTAATGAGAACAAATCTGAGGAGGAAGTGAGTCGATCAATAGGTCACCATCACACTGAGGGAGAGGTTACGCCATCAATACTAATCATTCTGTTGTTTAGACAGGAAGAAAAACTCATAGAGTGACAGGTTGAGGTGGGGGGTTTACAGGGTCCTGGAGGAAACAGAAACAGAAAAGTGTGTTTAAAGGCAAACACACACACACACACACACACACAGAGCATAATGCGATTTTACAGAGCATGCCAAAATCGCAATCCTGAAATCAAAGTTTTTATTGTTCCATCAGTAAATGTCTTTGTTCTCTCCAAAATGTTAAAGAACTGTCTTGTGTCACAACCAAACCAGACAGAATGAAACACTACGTGCAGTAATTGCTGTGTTTCAAGAAAGGGGGCAAAACAATCAGGTACTTGGCATGTAGCTTGTTTAGCATGCACGCTAGCTAGCACAGTAGCCAATTTACCTGAATTTGCAAAGCAGCTAATCTAGTTTGTTTTCACAGCTTACAGATCACAACTACTGCTTCTTTAAGACTTCCTAACACTTCAGCTGGATTAGTTATTATGCTAGTTAGCTGCAAAACTAATGCTATACAAATGACAGGCTTGTTTTTTGAAGGCGCATTGAACCTGAAACCTGATGATACTTTTGTACAAAGCAATATCGCTAAGCAATAACGAGACTAATAAAACCGATTGGTTGGCTAGCAAGTAGCTTGTTTAGCATTTACGCTAGCTAGCACAATAGTCAATCTACCTGAATTTTACAGATTACAACTACTGCTTCTGTAAGACTTAATAACAGTTCAGATGGATTAGCTATTATGCTAGTTAGCTACTATACTTGCTATACAGAGAAATTCCTTTAAACAAAGTATTTAAATGCGTGAAAGTTCAGTTCTGTACTTCAGATCTGCTCTGACACAACTAAACTAGACAGAACGAAACACTACATGCAGTAAATGTGGTGTTTAAAGCAAAGGGACAAAACAATCAGGTACTTATGTACGCTAGCTAGCACAATAGCCAATTTATCTGCATTTGCAAAGCAGCTAATTTGGTTTGTTTTCACAGCTTACAGTTTACAACTACTGCTTCTTTAAGACTTCCTAACACGTCAGCTGGATTAGCTATTGTGCTAGTTAGCTACAAAATGAATGGTATACAAACGAGAGGCTAGCAAGTCTTCTGAAGTTGTTTTGCCTCTTCCCTTTAAACACAGTACTTAATGTGTGTAGCTTCAGCTCTGTCCTTCAGACTGAATGTTGTTTTACAATGAAAAGCTGTTTTTTTTTAAGCCGCATCAAACCTGATGATACTTTTGAACAAAGCAATATCACTAAATAATAACGAGACTAATAAAACCAGTTGGTTGGCTAGCATGTAGCATGTAGCTAGCACAATAGCCAATTTACCTAAATTTGCAAAGCAGCTAAACTAATCTAAGTTTCTGTAGCTTAAATATCACCACTACTGCTTCTTTAAGACTTCCTAACACTTCAGCTGGATTAGCTATTATGCTAGTTAGCTACAAAACAAATGCTAGTCAAACGACAGGCTAACCAGTCATCTGAAGATGTTTTGCCTCTTTCCTTTAAACACAGTATGTGTAGCTTCAGTTTTGTCCTTCAGACTGAATGTTTTTTATAATAACAGGCTTGTTTCTGAAGCTGCATCGAACCTGATAGTTCTAGACTTACTTTGATAATAAGTGCTATAACTAATAACAAGACTATAAACTAAACCTCTACGAAAGATTCAAGGCTTGACTCAGACTTGTGCGTCATGCCAGAGGCTCGCTAATTGTGAACATCTCTGCTCAGTTTTCATAAAACAGTTCATAACATGAATGCTGCCATTTAAAGCTGATTTATGTCCTTTATGTGTCTTATCTTCTTAAGTGAATCTGAATAATAACACTTGGGATGGGGACTGTGGTAGCCTAGTGGTTAAGGTTACTGGACTATGGACCCAAAGGTCCAGGGTTCAAATCCCACCTCTGTCAAGCTGCCACTTTTGGGTCCTTGAGCAAGACACGCAATTAACACACTGCCTACAATTAATCCACAATGGGATTGTAAGTCGATCTGGATAAGGGTGTCTGCTAAATGACATAGCTGTAAATTCATGGGATTGTGGCTTAACCTAATGGTTAAGGTACTGGACTATCTGGACTAAATCCGGTCTCTGCCAAGCTGCCACTGTTGGGTCCTTGAGCAAGGCTCTTAACCCACAACTGCTTGGATTGTAAGATTGCATCAATTGTAAGTTGCGTCTAAATGCTGTAAATGTAAATGAGAAAGTGAGGGGTCGCATCTAATTCCTTGGCCCTGATGCAACAAATAACCTAGATGGAAAAATACTACATGCAAATGTGTAAATGTGGTGTTTAAAGCAAAGGGGAAAACAATTGGTTGGCTGGTAGGTTAGCTTGCGCAATTTAACTGAACCTGCTAGCTAGTCTAGTTTAAGTTTTAGTACTAGCACTAGCTAACTAGCATACTTGATATAAAAACCACAGGCTGCAGTCATCTGAAGCTTTTTCATCTAGATGCAGTCAGTATTTATTGCGTGTAGCTTCTGTTCTGTTCTTTAGACTGAACATATTTCTACAATGAAACTTTCACTTTTTGAAGGCACATCAATCCTGATAGTTTTAGTGTGGGGTTACTTTTGTACAAAGCATTATTGCTTACTAATATTGAGACTCAACTAAAATATTTGCCAAAGTCTCAAGACTGGACTTTGACGTACCAGAGACTCAGATTTTACTCACTTGTTACTTGAGACTCAACTTCAAATCATGTCCTAAAGACTCAAAACTCTACTCAGACCACTTGGCCCAAAGTTGTACACTAAAGACTTGAAACTGGTCTCAAACATGCTATGTTTAATACAGATATATTTCAATTTCAACACTTACAATCTAGAGATCACTGCATTTTTACTGGATAAGGTTAAAAAGGCCACACTAAGCAAAAGCTGGTTTTAGTGACCATCTACCTGAATGTGTCCGTTATATGCCCTTATAGATCACTCTCACCACCATCGGCTACGGTGATAAAACTCCCAAGACCTGGACAGGACGCATGCTGTCTGCCGGCTTCGCTCTGCTCGGCATCTCCTTCTTCGCTCTGCCTGCGGTGAGAATCAAATTCCCGTCCCTCCGATATCCAGATCTGAAGCGGCGCTGCATCTGATTTTTCTTCTTGCTGTAATCTCCTTTGCAGGGAATCCTGGGTTCGGGTTTTGCTCTGAAGGTTCAGGAGCAGCACAGACAGAAGCATTTTGAGAAGAGAAGGAATCCCGCAGCCTGCCTCATCCAGGTAAAATGTCTCGAATAATAAATATGTGTTATCCCACTACTTAGTGTGATGTAGCCATTATTATGTGATTGGATTGTGGTATTACGATGTGATTTGATGCTTGATACGAGTGCATCCTAATGCTGGACAGAAAACCAAGCTTGTTTTAGGCGTGCATTGTCTGGCAATACCGGTAATAAACCAGTTTAATACAGAGCTGTGATGGGGTTACAGGGTTTGGCCATTGGTGGTGCCAAAGAGGCAACGATACATGCTGTAGCTATGCCTCACATAAAATTAGTCTCCTTAAAACATTTCTTAAATGAAATGAAATATGTTTTCTTAGTTTCCTAAAGCTACATCTTGATAAGTCTGCGTGTGCCACCCTGCCTAGCCTGAAGGCATTGCCAGGACTCGAACTCAGGTCCCTGTAGTGGTGGGCTAGTGTATTAGACTGCAGCACCACTCAAGCATGTATTGTAAGTTTTTTTTTTATTGAATTGACGTTCTGCTGTAGGAGAAAGTATCAATTTCCTTCTCTCTCTGGCTGCCAGCCAATCGAAGACCGACCAAGAACAATAAAAGCAAAGAATTAATATGACAGCCCATTAATAGTGTGTGCTTGGTCCAGAAATAGAAACCTGCGACAGCATTTTTCTGCCATTGAAAATAAATCACAATCCATTAAACTTTGATCCAAGGCTCAAGCCCGAACACTATTACGGGGAACTCAGGTAATGCAGAGGCCCGGGTGTGTTGAGTCCCAGCAGTATTTTCCGGCTGGGTTGGACATTGTGCAGGCATGTCTGTGATAATTCCCTGATGCTGTAATGCCCTGCGTTGGACTGGTGCCCCATTCAGGATACATGCTCACTTGCTTCCTATGAATTGAAGGACAGACTCCAGACCTGGTTGAACCTGACCAGGATAAATGGGTGAAAGGCTGAGGGGAAAACTACATTCATTGACAAAAAAATAAGTCACCAAGTGTGAGTTGTTTCAATCAAATGAAACTTTATATGTGTAAATGTCATGATGACATATGTAAGTGATTACAGTATGAGAGCAAAAGTTTTGGGGAAAACTGTACATCTAGCCTGGATACAAGATGAGATACGGTTGATCACGGAGGCAAACAGGTTCTGTATGGTATCCTGTGGCACATTTGCCCACAGATGTTGCACCTCGTCTTGTAGATCCTCCACACTCGTAGGTTGCTGAAGCTGGCACCCCAAATGGTCCTATAAATGCACGATTGGTCATAAATCTGGAAACCGAGCAGATCACGGAGGTGTTCCAATCTGGCGCAGACAGTCCTGGGAAACCCTTGCTGTGAGGGCGAGCAGAGGCACGAGATGAAACGCATGGCTGCAGGATGTCTTGCACAGATCGCTGAACTGTTAGTGTCCCTCGTATCACTACTAGGGGTGACCGATTTTTGTATGCAATGGCTTAGATCATCACACCAGCAGATGGCGCAGTGTGTCACTCTACAGCAAAGGCAGGATTAAAGCGCTCGCCACGAGGCCTCCGTACTTGAAGCCGACAGTCATCAGATCCCAAACGGATCCTGGATTCGTCACTAGAGACGATACGGTCCCAATCCATAGCAGTCCAGGTTTCTTGCTCACGACACCACTGCAAACGAAGGTGGCTGGCTGTCAATGGCAGGACATGTACTGGGTGCTGTGACAAAAGATTTCCTTCTGCTAAGCACCTAGAAAGGGTACGGGCAGAGACGGGTGTGTATTGAAGGTACCCCCTGTGTCTGGATGGTGGACAACGAAACTGTTGGAGCTGCTTGTGCTTGTCGGTGGATCAAACGATCCGCTCTATAAGTGGTCTGTCTGGGCTGTCCGCAGCCTGTACATCGTGTGTGTGTGTGCCCCCATAAAACAACTGCTCAAAACACCTGGTAACAGCTACGTCAAAACGGCTTAGATGGCGGGCAATTAGTTGAAACGACCATCCTGCTTCTCTCAATTCAATGATACACTCCCTCTCAAAGTCTATCAGTTGGTCATAAAAGCATGTCTAGTACTTAACGATCTCTCACCAAGAGGTACACTACCCAAAAGTAGTCTCAGAGCCTTTTAATTGGGCAGCGCGGGAAGTACTTTTACATCCTCTTGTGTCTAATCAGACCACACCTGTAATCATTTCCATATCTGCCCGAGACAGAACTGCATGCCGAGTTTTGCAGCAATCTGACATTTTTATCTGGGTGCGTTATTTTTTGCCAATGCGTATATTGTATTAAAGTGATATCCAAGTGTGTTCTGTCTGCGCTCAGTGTGTGTGTGTTGATGTGCATATGTGTGAGTGTAACCACCCCGTGTCTCCTCATTGGTTCTGGATCAGGCAGCGTGGCGTTACTACTCCACCGACGATAGCCATCCTTACCTCGAGGCCACATGGCATCACTATGAGTCCGCCCTCCCTGTGCACAGGCATGTATGGATGCCTGCTCAGACCCGAAAAACCTTAACCATGCTCTTGACTAACCTCGGTTTTCTTCTGTTTTCCCCCCTTCCCTCGGCCTCGGTGCCTTTCTTTCGGTCCCTCTTTTCTTGTTTTTATGTGTGTGTGTTTTTTGCATGCAGTGTGTTTGGCGTAGCTATGCGGCTGATGAGAACTCGGTTTCCATTGCTACCTGGAAGCCGCATTTGAAGGCGTTGCATACCTGCAGTCCTACAAAGTAGGTATAAACCTCTGGCAGCTGCTCTTGTTAGTGCTGCATGCACCCGTCAACTTCAGCCTTTTTGCCTATAGCTTTTGTTTTAATCTGTCGCTGTTCTTAAGCAGAGTTCTGTGTGTTTCTTGTCACATCTCTCGCACACTACATTCCAGGGTACATATTTGCCCTTCATTTGAACGTGTCCTTTTTGCAGACCTTCACTAGAGTAACTGGTGCCAAAATGGCCAAAACACAAGTATCATGCAGGCTTTTTGGCTGATGACGTCAGTAGAGATTAGAGATAAAAACAGGGTGGTTAAAATAGGAGACTGTGGACAGGCAAGGCAACACAGAGCTGCACAGGTGAGTCATGTTGGGTTGATTGCATATTAAAAGCACCTATCAGCTATGAATCAGATCTTTGGTAGGTGAGATTTCCAAGCAGCGTGAGGCAGCTAACGGAGTTCCAAAGTGCCCAAACAGGGGGATATTATGCACAAGATATTATTGTTTCAAGGGAAACACTGAAGCCATGCCGTATGTGACTGTGGTGCCGCAGCGGGTAAGGTACTGGGGTCTTGAGTACTGCCACTGTTGGACTCTTGAGCCGGACTTTTAGCTCACAGTTGCTTAAATTGTACCTTATGAGATTGTCTTCTGCTGAACAACTGCCAAAATGACCAAAAGTAAATTTATAGTACTGTGCAAAAGTCTTAGGCCACCGTTAGATTAGATATACCATTGTTTTCGCAATAGGAAATCAGGAGTGTGTGACGTAGGGAGTGATGTGACAGGAGTGATGAGCGCTGGGAAATGGAGCGAGGAAAAGCGACTTTTCAACCTATCGCATTTCTGAAATGTGGGAGGACACTGGAGTACCCTGAGTAAACCCACGCAGACACGGGGAGAACGTACAAGTTCTACACAGGCGGGATCCAACCTGAGCGCTCTGGAGATGTGCAGCAACCATGAGCGCCAATGGCATTTCCAATTACCAGATGTATTTGATGCTCCATTGGATTTTCTGCTATTGGTTTTGATAGTGTTCATAGGTCCACCTTTCCCCACACTGATACACCAGCCCCTGAGTGCACGTCTCTATACTTCCCCTTCTTCGACTCGTGCTTTGTGTCTTTGCTTGCAGTACCTTATGCATCGCAGAACGTGCATGTCCTCTCTAACGACGTTACGTAACGAACAATACACTGCGCTCCCATTCTCCGATCTGATTGATGCCTCATATTTTACCTGAATGTCATGTTGCGTAACAGCTTTGTTGTGCAAAATGTAACTGGAAGCATCTGTAATTTCTCCTCCGCTCTTTTTTCTCCCGCTGATATTAAAGGAAGGACCAAGCTGAGACGTCAACCAGGTTAGTGTCGCTTTTTAGATTTGACTCCAAAAGTAAAACCATCACAGTTTGGTGCAAACCTTTGGACACTCCAATCAAATGACGTGGGTTGATTTTTTAAATGTAAAGAGGTTAACACAATTTCAGCAGGGAACAAATTTAATCAAGACTCATTTCTGTTAATTACTAGTAACAGCCAACACTAGGGGAGCAGACGCTGGGGTGGCTCATGGTCAAAGACACTATTCTACAACCACAGAGACCTGGGTTCAAGTCATGGAGGTGCTTTCCAGTCATGTCAGGCATCACATTCAGGTCCTGTTTATTGTGTCTGAGGGAGGTGAGCCTACAGGAGGATCGTCCCCCAGTACTGCAACTATGACAGACTACACTTGTAGTGGGGCATTTGGAAAGGTAACCAGGTTTCCCTTGAACTTATCTTGGTCAGGGCCAGAGGAGGGTCTGGACCCTAACCTGGAATTCATTGGGCAGAGGCACATGTACATCCTACCCGGGAATTGAACCCAAACCCTCAGGCATCGCCATTTCCAGCAGCTGCCTCTGATCACTGAGCTACCAAACACGCTCAATTGTTTCTAATATATTTTAAAAGCAATGCCTTTAAAATTGCAGTGAATTATACAGATGGGTTGTGTTAACTTAAAACAAATTAAAAACAAAAAAAACCAAAACATGTCATTTGACCATGGGTGTCCAGGGTTTTGTACAAGGCTGTAAACACACCCCTATTCTCTATTTTATAATATTTATTTATTTGTATATCATATGCTATTGTCTTATATTCTATAGTTTTATATTCTATATTTTATTCTGCTTATTCTTCATAATATTGTGTTCTATTGTATGTGTTATAGTCTATATTTTGTTATATTCTGCTCTATATATTATTTTCTTTAACAATGTTCTCTTTTTTATCTGCATTTTAATTGTTCACTTGGTTAATATTTGGCTTCTGTGTATCTAAACTATTCTTATGAATTATTATTTAGGTAGTTTAATTCTTGCATATGTAATCTAGGCTGCCCAAGAAGGTTGGGTCCTTTTTTGAGTCTTGGTCCTCCCAAGCTTTCTTACTCATCACCTTTAAGGAGATTCTCCTTGCCACTGTCACCCTAGCCTTGCCCATTTGGGGCTGTGGTGCAGGATACCTGTAGAAATAAGCACTACAGAAATAAATAGGACTTAAGCTACGAAAAGGTGAATCCCAGTCAGTTTTAAATAAAGTGTGCAGAAATCTTTAAAAGCATCCCAGTAATTGAGGAATATTTCTCCCCGAATTGTGATTTGCCCAACTGACTTTTATTTTGGTAAGTTTTTAAAGTAACATGTTCTATGTAGTGCTGTCAAAAGATCAAAGACATTTAATAATAATGATAATAGACATTCAGCAGAAACACACCCGTATTCTCTATTTTAGAATATTTATTAATTTGTTTATTATATATGTTATTGTCTTATATTCTACAGTGGTGTGAAAAAGTGTTTTTTGCATGTGTATCACACTGTGTTTCGGACCATCAAAACAATTTAAATATTAGTCAAAGACAACACAAGTAAACACAAAATGCAGTTTTTAAATGAAGGTGTTTATTATTAAGGGAGAGAAAAATCCAAACCTACATGGCCCTGTGTGAAAACATAACATAACTATGGTTTATCACACCTGAGTTCACTGTCTCTAGCCACACCCAGACCTGATTATTGCCACACCTGTTCTCAATCAGGACATCACTTAAATAGAACCTGCCTGACAAAGTGAAGTACACCAAAAGATCCTTAAAAGCTACACATCATGCTGAGATCCAAAGAAATTCAGGAACAATTGAGAAAGAAAGTAATTGAGATCTATCAGTCTGGAAAGGGTTATAAAGCCATTTCTAAAGCTTTTGGACTCCAGCAAACCACAGTGAGAGCCATTATCCACAAATGGCCAAGACATGGAACAGTGGTGAACCTTCCCAGGAGTGGCCGGCCGACCAGCATTACCCCAAGAGAGCAGCAACAACTCATCCAAGAGGTCACAAAGACCCCACAACAACATCCAAAGAACTGCAGGACTCACTTGGCTCAGTTAAGGTCAGTGTTCATCCCTCCACCATAAGAAAGAGACTGGACAAAAATGGCCTGCATGGCAGAGTTCCAAGACCAAAACAACTGCTGAGCAAAAAACATTAAAGCTCATCTCAGTTTTTCCAGAACACATCTTGATGATCCCCAAGACTTTTGGGAAAACATTCTGTGGACTGACGAAACAAAAGTTGAACTCTTTGGAAGGTGTGGGTCCCATTACATCTGGTGTAAAAGTAACACAGCATTTCAGAAAAAGAACATTATAGCAGCAGTAAAATATGGTGGTGGTAGTGTGATGGTCTGGGGCTGTTTTGCTGCATCAAGACCTGGAAGACTTGCTGTGATAAACGGAACTATGAATTCTGCTGTCTACCATCTGTTCTGATGTCCGGCCATCTGTTGGTGACCTCAAGCTGAAACAAACTTGGGTTCTGCAGCAGGACAATGATCCAAAACACACCAGCAAGTCCAGCTCTGAATGGCTGAGGAAAAACACAATGAAGACTTTGGAGTGGCCTAGTCAAAGTCCTGACCTGAATCCTATTGAGATGCTGTGGCATGACCTTAAAAAGGTCGTTCATGCTCAAACCCTCCAGTGTGGCTGAATTACAACAGTTCTACAAAGATGAGTGGCCAAAATTCTACCACAACGCTGTAAAAGACTCATTGGAAGTTCTCAGAAATGCTTGGTTGCAGTTATTTCTGCTAAGGGTGGCCCAACCAGTTATTAGGTTTAGGTGGCAATCACTTTTTCACACAGGGCCATGGGGGGTGGATTTTTTTTCTCCCTAAACAATAAACACCTTCATTTAAAAACTGCATTTTGTGTTTACTTGTGTTGTCTTTGACTAATATTTAAATTGGTTTGATGGTCCGAAACACTTAAGTGTGACAAACATGCAAAAAAAAAAAAAGGAAAAAAAAAATAGGCAAATATATATAGTGAGATATCTAGTGAATCTATCTAGGGAATCTAGTGGGAGTCTTGCAAATACTGACCATACCACACACACACACACACACACACACACAACCTAATGAGCTCCAAACACACACTGAGTTTCAGGAGCAGTGGGAAAACTACTGTGTAGGTCATGACCTTTTGTATTATTGTTGCCAGATTTTAACAACCAAAATCTGGAATTTTACTATTTAACCATACAGTTCTGTGCTGGGTCACTGATAGAAAAAGTTTCATTTTATATTCTGTATTTTATTCTGCTTATTCTTCATAATATTGTATTCTATTTTAAGGTATTATAGTCTACATTTTGTTTTATTCTACTATGGCTATTCTTTTATGGCTATTTATTATAGTCGGCAGTGCGTGACCTAGGGAGTCACATGGCGGGAGTGATGAGTGCTGGGAATTGTAGTGAGGAAAAACTGTTGTCGTGACAATAATCATTTTGTTTTTACTTTCAGTGCCCTATTCAATAAATTACATGCGATTTTGATTACTTTATTATAAAATAATGTATGTTCATTAACGATTTTGCCCAACTGTGTGTTAACGTAATGTTTTACACATGTTTACGTTACGCTATGATAAATACAGTATATATTAAACTCCTCGGTTTACGATAAATTCAACTTACGACGGATTTCTAGGAACATATCCCCATCGTAACGTATCGGAACGTATCCAAAATGGGGACTACCTGTATACAGTACTGTGCAAAATTCTTAGGCCACCATTAGATTTGTTGTTGGAGCAATAGCAAAATGAACGTATATGACGTAGTGTCTGCGATTGGACCCAAAAATGTTATACTTTGATTCATCACTCCATATCCTCTTTTCCACTGATCTTTATTCCAATCTTTGTGAGTTTAGCTTTTGTATTTTCTGGTTGTATTCTAATAAAGAGACTGAGAGATAATTATATATGGGCATAATACCATTGCTTTTCTAATCTAATGGTGGCCGAAGTCTTTTGCACAGTCCTGTATTGTCATGGTTCAGAATTAATTATTAACTTTGCTGTTTAGTGATTAGTAATAATTACAGTACATTCTCACAGAAAGCCTTACATCCAGCCACTCATCGATACGCTTGTTCTGTTCCCTTGGCACGTGTAAATATGAGAGCGATCGCGTGCTGGAAGCTTGTTTACAGGGTTGTTTGCATGGGGCATTATGTGTTTGTTACAGATTGTGAAATTGAGCCCGGTGTGGATATTGCTTTTAGTCGGAGCAGGTGAATAAAGGATGGAGAGTGACACTGGAGCTATTTCACTGCACTTATTATTCTAATGCTTCTATTCAAACGGGCTCGAATCACTTCCCACGGGCGGCTGCGCCATTTTCCATCATAATTAGAATAGGATGTCTGAAAACGCCGAGAAAAATAATGACTTTTGGCCAAATGGAAAATCATAACAGCCAAGCCAGGCCTGGTCTGGTATTATTTTTACTGATTTGGAAATTATCCAGAGGTGTGGATACAGCTGATCGACTATTCATATTCTAGGATGCGGTCCTTCATCAGAGTAACAAGGCTTTTAAAAAGTCTGGGTACAGCAAGCCGATGTAGCATTAGTTACACTCGAATTCATTAATTTTTCACGCAAGGAAATGGGAACGGTCAAACTAATTTAACACGGTGCTTTTATCTGTATTTTAAGGCAAATCATGCACTTGTGTACAGAAAATACCACTCAGTGACTCGCACTGTGAGCTAGCAAATGTGTGTACAGCTAGTCAAATTAGCATAATAACACTGGGTGTTTCTAAGGAGCTTATTAAAATGCTCTTAGGTTACCGAAGCCGACGCTCTTGAACTCATACATTTTTAACGCACAGATGTAAGAACAATTCAGCTATAATTTAAAAAAACAGGCCTTGATCTTTATCTCAGGGCAAATATTAAAGTTGCTGTACACAAACAGTACAGCTCAGTGTGAGCTAGAGTAGTTTATTAGGTGTTGTTATTAGCTGGTCTCATAATGGCACATTTCAAGTTTGGATATGTATGTATACAGTGGTACCTCGGTTCTTGACGTTAGTTCGTTCCAGAAGTCTCTTCAAGTACTGAAAATGATGAGTACCGAGCTATTTTTTCCAATAAGGAATAATGTAAATTGAATTAATCTTGTCCAGACCCTCGGAAAATCCACCCTTTACAGTGGGTCAAAAAAGTATTTAGTCAGCTACTGATTGTGCAAGTTCTCCTACTTAGAAAGATGAGAGAGGTCTGTAATTTTCATCATAGCTACACTTCAACTATGAGAGACAACATGAGAACAAAATCCAGGAAATCACATTGTAGGATTTTTTAATAATTTAACTGTAAATCATGGTGGAAAAGTATTTGGTCACCCACAAACAAGCAAGATTTCTGGCTCTCACAGACCTGTAACAACTTCTTTAAGAAGCTCTTCTGTCCTCCCCACTCATTACCTGTATTAATGACACCTGTTTGACCTCGTTATCTGTATAAAAGACACCAACCCTGTCCACAGCCTCAAACAGTCAGACTCCAAACTCAACCATGGCCAAAGACCAAAGAGCTGTTGAAGGACACCACCAGGAAGAAAATTGTAGACCTGCACCAGGCTGGGAAGAGTGAATCTACAATAGGCAAGCAGGTTGGTGTGAATAAATCAACTGTGGGAGCAATTGTAAGAAAATGGATAGATCATTGATAATCTCCCTCAATCTGAGGCTCCACGCAAGATCTCATCCCGTGGGGTCAAAATGATCATGAGAACGGTGAGCAAAAAAATCCCAGAACTACACGGAGGGACCTGATGAATGAGCTGCAGAGAGCTGGGACCAAAGTAACAAAGGCTACCATCAGTAACACACTACATGAAAAATCTCATGTAATTTAGTGAGCAATGGATTGAAAGTGAAAAGTAAAAGCAAAACACTTACTCTATTGGTGAACTCTATTGGGCACTGGCATAGCTGCTAAGCTAACTGCTGTTCTGGAGCAATCAGTTTGTGTCTTCCTTTTGGTTTTCTCTTATAATTAAGCTTTTTAGGACCCATGGAGACTTATTTGCACTAAGAATATGATACTGTAGATGTAAAAATGAAGAAAAACACGATAAACACAGTGGAGATTCCTTACTGAGTGTGTGCTATAGTGAATCTGAATCACTGAGTACTGAATCGTGAATCATGAATCGAGTTTCGGCTGAAATGAGTCGCTCAACTCGTACAAGTACGAGTACTGAGCAAACGGCGAAAACCGAGACTAATTTTTCAGGTCAAAATGCATCGAGAACCGAATTCGACAAGTTCCAAGGTGGTCAGTAACCGAGGTACCGCTGTACACTGATAAGCCATTGTGTTAAACCCACCTGCTTAATATTGGGTAGGTCCCCACCAGATCCTTTATATGCCACAACTTCTGAGTTCTTGCCTCGATGGATAGGACCCAAGATTTCCCAGCAGAACCCTGCCTAGAGCACCACACTGTCAGTCTTATTCTCTTCCCCTGTCAGTGGGTTTAATGTTACGGCCAGTCGGTGTGTTAATATTCATCCTGGACATTCTTCAGAGAAATGAGTCAAATCTGAGTACAGCTAATCAAATTAGCAGTGTTTTTAAGGAGCACATTAAAATGCAGGTGGGTTTCCGAAACCAACTGCTCTGGACTTGCCTTTTTCACACAGTGAAGTAGGAACAGTCCGGCCAAGTCAACAAAGTGCTTTTATCTTTAGTTGAAGACGAAGAATGTACTTGTACACAGAAAATACAGCTAGAGTCGTTTATTAGGAGCTGAAGTCCCCTGCTGATGGGGATGGTTGGAGACACATATAACATCTAGGCCTTTTTTAGTCTTGGTCCTTCCAAGGTTTCTTCCTTATAATATTTAGGGAGTTTTTCCTTGCCACTGTCGCACTAGGCTTGCTCAGTTAGGGCTGTGGCACTAGATATTTGTAACGCTGTTTTGAGACTGTGTTCCACTGTACAAAGCATTGATGCGTTTCGAGTTTGTATATTAATATTCATATTTTTAATGAGGTCCTTTTTAATAAGTGTGTTTACATGTACTTATCAGTCTGATAACTGCAGAAAATCAGATTTTTGTCAGTAATCCGATCAACAAGTATACGTGCACTTGAGTAATTGGATTTCTATTTTAAACTTTAATATTAAATTCTATTTAAAAATTCTTCATTTTCTCACATATACTGCGTTTCAGAGTCTCCACAAAGTGTTCGATAGGCATTTTGCTTCCTTTAATTCTGTGGCTCGTTTAATTCTGAGGTTGCCAGATCCCACAAGGAAAAAAACCACCACAGTCAATAGAAAATGCGATCAAGACCTGTTAATTCTAGAAGAAACAGAAGCTATAATCTAAAATTCTAGAAGATATAATCTATTATTTTCTGTTCAGTTACAACTATGGTCTGTTCTGTTCTGTTCTGTTTTAGATTTATTTACCAAGTGTCTTCATAAAATCCTGCTTCTTTATGTAACGTTTTGCTATGCAAATGATTATGACACATAGATGCATATGCAAATTAGGATGCGTTAGCCACTTTCCTCTGGTACGAGCAGGCAACGCTGGTTGCGGCTATTCCAATTAGTATAGTAAGTAAGCGTTAAGGAGCACATTAATATGCTGGTGGATTATCAAAATTCTGCGCTCAAGTCCATGACGCATTGATCAACATGGTGGCTCTTTATTTCTTTCCTGATTCTAGAAAGGGTCTTAGCGGTAAGCACCCACTTCGCAGGAAACTGAGTGCGAGGAGGTATTAATGCATCGTGCTATTAACTTATGGAATGCCAGACTGACTCATACGTGCATGGAGGCTGAAAATATGGATTTTTACTCTGTAAACGAAACGTGTGTCTTGCCTTTGCTATGGAGAGGGTGATTTATTTTGGTGATCCTGCCTCAGCATCCATTTGACCCTGTAATAACATTTCTTAACCAATTGCTGCTGTGTGATATCAGTATCAGTGGGATGCCTCCTGTTTCTCGGCACATCAATTCCATCATGTGCGCTTGGCTGGACCAACAGAAAAGTGTTTGTTCTGACATCTAGAGATCTTAAATTTAAATCCGACAGTGCTATAGCCACGCATGGACAGAAGTTGGAGTGTATCAGTCCTACACTCTGGGTGAATAGGATCACTTATGTGTCTTCTCTATAGATCAGAGTAACGCATTCCAGTCCTGGGTAATTGTGAGTGCATGGTCCAAGTGATTGGTATTGGGGCTCCAGCAAAAGGTTTAATTCCGGCCTTCGCTTCTCTCTGTACTCATTTCATACTGAAGCTGTTCTGTGCTACACAGATACATGCTAAAGAACATCCTGTTTCTTTCAATCCAATGATGCGCCCCCTCTCAAGGTCTGGCAATTGGGCAGAATGTTTTCGAGTGTGTTGTAGAGGCATGTCTAGCAGTCTCTCTCCAAGAGGTACACTACCCAAAATTAGCTTCTGTAGGAAGCTTTATGTCAGGCAGTGGGGGGAGCGCTTTTACTTTGGCAAGACTCAAGGTCTAATCAGACCACACCTGTCTAATAATGGATACACTGAGACACAATGCTGACAGACAGTGGGCCGGGTACAAAGAGAAAACAGGCTAAAGGCTAATGCTGCACAGTGATGAGGCTAACACTATCACAGTAACATGGAACCAACAGACCACAGGCAAACAGATGAAGCTAACACAGAAAGTCGGTGCTAAATACAAACCGGCAATGGGCTAATATACAGCCAATGAAACACCAGACACTACCACATGAAACGTGGAATGCAATAGGCATGACACAACACACAGTTGTGTCATAATTTCAAAACAGTAACAAGAAACCCTAAACCGGACAAGAAGTGTAGAGAAAACTAGGAGGAAATGAGGAGTGAGAGAAAAGGCTGAACGAGAACGCGAACCAGAGTGAGAGTAATTATAGGCAGGGTGCAGCTGTAAATGATCAGCCTGCTGTGGAAAAGGAAAAGGGTCAGAGGGGAGCCATGTAGAATGATGCAGCTCTCCAGCTCATATCTTCCTGACAGTTGGTATTAGAGTTAGTCAGTACTGGTTGCAGCTCTACAATAATGCCTAACACTTCTTACCCTGACTGATTACCCTCAAGAAAGCAAATGGGATGAACTTCCAAATGCTGCTAAATGTACTGTCCAGGTCTCTCGGTTGATTCCATTATGGAAATGCTATTGTACTGGAATGTAGTCTTGAACTTATGGTTTTCCAATCTCACAAAACATTGTTGCCATTCTAAGCAGTGAGGAAGATTTTACTGGATTAATTCAAAGAGATTTGTGTCCTTACACCTAAACAATCGTAAGAGTTTGTGCTAGCTGAGTCACTGTATTGCATAACCTCTTAATTTATGAAGTGTGTGGTTTTATATATTTGGCACGAACTGACCTGCCAGTTACTCTCTGTCTGTTTGTCTGTCTTTATGCCTGGTCTAGGGCTGTCTGTGTCTCTGTTTACCTATCTGTATATCTATATATCTTTACCTATCTGAGACTGTGATGGCCTAGCAGTTAGGTTATGGGACTGTGGAAAAGGTCCAGGGTTCAAATCCCACCTCTGACAAGTTGGGTTCTTGAGGAAGACCCTTAACCTGTAATTGCTTGGATTATAAGATTGTATTGATATTTCCCTGTGTCTGTCTGTCTGTGTGTTGTCTGTCTGAACTTTATACCTGTCTGTCTCATTCGTCTAACTCTCTATTTACCTTTTTGTATATTGTTCTACCTGTGTCTGTCTGTCTGTATATTTACTTATCTCAATATCTATCTGTCAGGGTCTGTCTGTCTTATATATCTGTCTGTCTATCTTTAGTACTGTGCAAAATTCTTGAGCCACCATTATATTAGATATAATGTTGTTCTAGCACTGATATAATGATCATATATAATTATTTCTCAGTCTCATTAGTAGAATACAACTAGAAAAACAGCTTCTATAGGCTACAGTGGTAAGTATTTAGTGTGACCTCCACTTGGACTTAAACAATAGCAGCATCTGGCAACTTCATCAGGATGCCAAGACCCTTCTACAGTTCAAATAAGATTGGTCAAGAATTGACTTTTTGGAAGGGTAGCAGCCAAAAACCACTTTTTCAGAAGGGGAACAGGATGAAATGGCTAAGATATGCCAGAGGTCACAAAGATTGGAATGAAGATCAGTGGGAAGGAGTATTATGGAGTGACAAAACCAAGTTTGAAATTTTTGAGACAAATTGTCTACAATATGGTATATATGATTATTATACCATTATAAAAAACAAATCTAATGGTGACCTAAGACTTTTGCACAGTACTGCATTTACCTGTTTGTATATTTTCAATCCATATATTAGCTGTCTGCCTGATCTGTATCTATTTGTCAGGGTCTGTCTGGCTGTATACGTATCTGTATATCTGTCTGTCTGGATCTGTCTGTTGGTATATCTGTCTATTTACTGGTCTGTATATCTGAGTTGGGCAGCAAAAAAGCACAAATATTCAGTATTTGTATCCAGTTCTAGATACATCTTAGCATACAGTTACTTTATAATATTTATTAATGATGGTAACTGCATCTTATTTCTGGCTGTGTACTATACCATTTTGTCAAAAGTTTGTGAACTCCAAAAACAATTAAAGCATAAGTATTCATACGAAGTAGAACGTGACTGCCATGTCAGGCGCTGATGTTGGACAGTAAGCCCTGGTTCCCAGTTGGCATTCCAGATCTCAAAGGTGTCTGATTTTTTGGAGGTAGAAACCTAGGAACGTGTGATACTGAGAGTCACTGAGGTGTGCAGTACAGCCCATTCTACTACCACGGTTTGTGTTTCACGCCTGTATGCTTCATGTTACGAACCCGTTATCAGTGAGTGTGGCTGAACTAACAGAGATCAGTAATTACAGCAGAGTGTCTACTCATTTTTTCTCCACGTTTTTCCATGTAGTGTTTATTAAAACCAGCCCTAAAGCAGTGTCTCACACTCTTCTTGTGTCTCCATTCTTAAGATTAGCCATGCATATTAAGAATGGATGATGTTGGGGGTCAGTGAACAGGACTCCTGTATTTATTATAGTATGTGTAATGATATAAGACTAACGTCCTTTAGTGATAGGAAAGACTAAGAAAACTGTGTGATTCTGTAATGTTTGTCCATTTGGAGTGTTTAACTGACCGCTGGCATGATTGGCATGATACCTCTCCCAACACAAACACTATGCTATGTTTATGAAATAGTTAGATGTGTTATGATGCCATCTGTTCCTTTTATTTTGAGAAAAGTCGCTCAGTGCTCCACTGACTTTCAGCTTTGTTCCATGTTTGTCATGTCACCAGCAGTAGAAATGCATTCAGATTCCCCCAATGGTCCCAATAGACCCACCACCACAGACACATTTGGATGTCGGTGGGGGAGGAGGCTGATTAGGGGGTTATCCCCCAGCACCTCAAGTGCGACCCCTACGTATCCCTGTGATGGACTGGCATTCCATCGAGGGCAAGATCATACCAGTGCAATGTGTTCCATTGCAACCCTGACCAAAGAAAGCAAATGTAAAGCATGAAAGCATAGAAACCTTCACATTTTCATTACAAGTTTGTCAACAAAGGGGCAGAACCTACAAATCATCACTTTATTTATACTTAATGTATTCAGAATAGGAATAGGGAATAGGAAAATGTTTTTAATTTCCATCCCTGAAGAATACTTACTTCCATTATTCTGCCCAACCCTGTATATCGTGTACAGTCCTGTGCAAAAGTCTTAGGCCACCATTAGATTAGATAAGCAATGGTATTATGACTGTGGTAGCCTAGCGGTTAAGGTACTGGACTCTGGACCAGAAGGTCCAGGGTTCAAATCCCACCCATGCCAAGCTGCCACTGTTGGGTCCTTGAGCAAGACCCTTAACCCACAATTGCTTGGATTGTAAGATTGTATGAATTGTAAGTCGCTCTGGATAAGGGCGTCTGCTAAATGCTGTAAATGTAATTGACCATATATAATTATCTCTCAGTCTCTTTATTAGAATACAACCAGATAATAAAGGAAATGTGTATGCAGTGTTAAGAAAATGAAAAGAAATCTGAAAAAACAGCTTCTATAGGCTACAATGACAAGTATTTAGTGTGACCTCCTCCTTACACTTGAGCATTAGCAGCAAAAATTGGGAGCTTCTTGGAGATATCAAGTTGGCCCTTCTACAGTCCAAAGAAGCTTGCTCAGGAATGGTCTTTTATGGAAGGGTAGCGGCCAAGAAAGGAAGAGGAACAGCGTGAAAAGTCTAAGATTTGCTGAAGTGATCAGTGGAAAAGAGGATTATAAACCCAAGTTTTTGAGTCCAATCATCAACAATGTGTTGTATATGGTCATTATATGATTACAAAAGCAACAAATCTAATATTGGCCTAAGACTTTTGCACCTTACTATATATACAAACTGTTGATCTTGTGAACATACCTACTGAATACATGAATACGCAAGCAAACGTCAAGGCCCAGGAGCAAAGCAGCTTTGTTTAGTGTCAATAAAGTAACTTGATTGAAACGGTTCTGTAAACAGCTTGAAAAGCTAACGCATTTCTTTCTTCTCTTCTCGCCTCGCTTTCATCCCTCAGCCAGAAGCTGAGCTTTAAGGACCGTGTGAGGATGGCCAGTCCCCGTGGTCAGAGCTTCAAGAGCAGACAGACGTCTGTCTCAGACCGGCGCTCCCCGGGTGCAGAGATCAACACTGACGGCTCCAGTCCAATTAAAGTGCAGAAGAGCTGGAGCTTTAACGACCGCACTCGCTTCAGACCCTCCCTCCGGCTCAAGAGCCAGTCCCGCTCCACCGCCGATGGTAACGTCACTGTTTTGGACCACGTCCGAACACTGTATTATATATGGGATACTGTAGTGTACCGGTATGGACTAAATAGCCAAGATACTGCAGTGTTGATATCAACGTTCTCCTCCACATACAGGTTTTTCTATCTATTTCTTTTATATATTTTTTTACCATTTAAGATGGGTAAAATGTTATCTTGCTGTAATGCTGCGTGCAGGGCATTGATATGCTCAGCCCCTCCATAGACTGCTTTCTCTCTCTAAAACGCATTGGAATGAGAGTCTTTTATGTGACAGCGCAACACATTTTCTGTTCTATTTATGATGCAAGCATTTATCAATGGAGAGAGCAGGGAACTGTGAAGCTTGCAAAAGCTGTGATAGGCTGTGAGAAATAAGCGTATTTAACTCTGCTGCGATGCAAAGACACCAGCTTTCTGCCAAACATAATAACTAGTTCCCAAATAGAACCTAATGCAAGGTTCTCGGCTGCAGATCCAGCTCAGTACAGCTTGTGGCTTATCACTTAGCTGCTAGTAATGAACGCAGTTGCTCAGCATTCAGTCTGCTCACACTGACGCCCCATGTGTTTAATAAAACTTTCTGAACCAGAGGCTACAACTGCTGAACTACAACAGCTAATGCATCTAACAAGTTGTAGTTTAAGCAGGTTATATCTGTGCAAAAGTCTTAGGTCACCATTAGATTTGTTGTTTTAGCAATGGTAAAATTATCATATGTAATTATTTATCAGTCACTTTATTAAGCTGGAAGAGGAAAAATGCAGGAAACGTACACAAAATAAACAAAAGCACAATTTTCAGAACAAAATGGCTTCTGAAGGAAAAAGTATTTTGTGTGACCTCCCCGAAAAAGTGGTTTCTTGGATGTTGCCCTTCCAAATAGACCATTCCTGATCAAGCTTCTTCCGACTGTTGAAGGGTCAACTTGGCATCCCGATGAAGCTCCCAGACGGCGCTATTGCTCAAGTGTAAGGAGAGGAAACACTAAGTACTTACCACTGTATTTTCTGGTTGTATTGTAAAAAGAGACTGAGAAATAATTATACAAAAAAAGGTCACACACTAATATTCGTCGGACCGCCTTTAGCTTTGATTACAGCACACATTTGCTGTGGCATCGTCTCCACAAGCTTCTGCAACGTCACAACATTTATTTCTGTCCAGTGTTGCATTCATTTTTCCCCCAAGATCTTGTACTGATGATGGGAGATTTGTTCCACTGCGCAAAGTCTCCTCCAGCACATCCCAAAGATTCTCAATGGGGTTCAGCTCTGGACTCTGTGGTGGACAATCCATGTGTGATAATGATGGCTCATGCTGAACCACTCTTTCACAATCTGACCCTCTGAAACAGATGAACATCTTTTCCACGACCACAGGATGTATCTTTGGACATGGTTGTTTAACAAATGAGAAGCTACTCACTGCATCAGTTAGGGTTACAGAACTTGTCAGCTGGAACATAATCAATAATTCAGTAATTATCCGGCTATTTTTTTTATATTATTTAACTATTTGCTAACTAAGTCCAGATAGAGACTTTTTTTTTGGCCAGGCAGTGTAGATGGTCATTATATCATCCCTAAAACAACACATCTAATGGTGGCCTTGACAGGCGTACCTCCAAAACTGAACCTGCAGATAAAACATTGTAGTTTTCTCTAACAACATTATTCTTTATTTTTCTGTTTTTATGTCTTTAATTTCATCTCATTGTATCCTTCTCTTACACTCTCTCTTTCTCGCTCTCTCTCTCTCATACTCTGTCTCTAGCGGCTGTCATTAGCAGCCAACTTCTCATCCATTTAATATAGCAGCAATGAGACTAGCTGATGAATAAATAATGATGATCAATAGAAAGATTAGCCGTACTTCACTCCAACAGTGAGCTGACGTGTACATGCGTGTGTATGTGTGTGTCTGTGTGTGTGGGAGCAGGTGAAGCTAATATGTTAGCGGAGGAGGCTTTCGATGAGAAAGGCTGTCACTGTGAGATCTCCGCTGAGGATTTGTTGCCGGCGGTGAAGACCGTCATCCGAGCAGTCAGGTAAAACGCAGCACTGGCTCACTGTCACATTATCACACAGTCACAACATCACTCATCCATTCAGTTACGCAGGACCGGCACGAGAACGGAGATACGAACACACAATGGATCCTTTCCACTGGTTTGTCCAATGGACAAATTGTTATACCAACATACGGTCTTTACCTAGACATCCCATTGGCTGCTTCGGCTCGTTGCTGCGATACTGAAGGCGCCCACCATATTGGTCCAGGCAAGACTGGCTTGTAAACAAATACAAGTGATTAAAATGCACAATAACCTAATAATTTTTCAACTGATTTTAAAGTCATTTTTATATTTAAGGCTTTTGATCTACGTGGAGGACAAAAAAGTTTTGACTGCAGTTACTTTGAATCTCGATAACAACATTATTAGTCTATGAATACAGTAAAATGTAGTCTAATTAATAATAAAATTAATAAAAATAGATTAACAATAGTAGATATAGTATATGTAGTATAAGTAGTGTAGTAGTAGCATAAAGTATATAAAATAGTGAATACTATGTTATACAACTATTATGTTACTATTTATACTATATATACTGTTATATATATTGTTAATCCATTACTATTATTGTTTTATTATATTATTACTTAGTAAAATTGAATCAGGCATGTTTTTTCTAATACAATATTTGGAGAATTATGAGAAGTTGCCTGGACCAATATGGAGACGACGTTGACTTTTCACTCTCCGTTCGTCGTTTCAAATTAAAAGCCCTCTACAGAGTTTTACGATCTCATGGCATATCATATGTTGTTGTTATGGCGTCCCAACTCTAGCAAGACTTTCATTCCGAATTTGTAAATTTGTCTGTGACAGCGAAATTGCTTAAAGTCGTTTGGTGTAAGGTCAGCATCGCTGACACAGCGATCCCCACAATCTACAATGACACCAAAAGCAAACTCATGGAATCACTGTGAGGAAAAAATAATTCCTGTATAGAAAAAAGACGACGCATCAAGATGCATCGATTTTAAAAAAAAAAAAAAAAAGGTCACCACCTGGATTTAACTAAGCAAATAGTTAAACAGTCAAAAAAAGAGCCTCCCATCGGATAATTACTGCATTGCTGATTGTTTCAGCTTCAAAAAGTTCTTTAACCCTAACTGATGCAGTGAGTAGCTTCTCATTTGTTAAACGACCATGTCCAAAGACCGTGGAAGGTTGTGGAAAAGATGTTGATCTGTTTCAGAAGGGTCAGATTGTGAAAGAGTGGATCAGGGAGTATGAGCCATCATTTCCACACATGGATTGTCCACCACAGAGTCCAGAGCTGAACCCCACTGAGAATCTTTGGGATGTGCTGGAGGAGACTTTGTGCAGTGGAACAAATCTCCCATCATCAGTACAAGATCTTGGGGGAAAATGAATGCAGCTCTGGACAGAAATAAATGTTGTGACATTGCAGAAGCTTGTGGAGATGATGCCACAGCGAATGCGTACCAAAGCCGAAGGCGGTCCGATGAAATATTAGAGTGTGTGAGGTCTTTTTGGCCAGGCAGTGTATAATCGCATTGCAACCCTCTGAATCGAATGGTGAATTACCATGCAGTAGCACCTACAGGGTGTGTGTACTTCATATAATACATTTACATTTACAGCATTTAGCAGACGCCCTCATCCAGAGCAACTTACAATTAATACAATCCAAGCAATTAAGGGTCTTGCTCAAGCACCCAACAGTGGCAGCTTGGCAGAGGTGGGATTTGAACCCTGGACCTTCTGGTCCATAGTCCAGTACCTTAACCGCTAGGCTACCACAGTCCCAGATATAATGACCATAGAGTGAAGGTACAGTGGTGCTTGACCCCTCTAGTTTGAGACGCAATACGTTCAAAGTAAACAACACAGGAGGTGCGATATGCAAATACACCATGAAGCGCTAAATGCAAATTTTGCACTTAACAGTTTTCGAAAAGCTTTTTTGCATAAAAGCTTGCGCTGAGTTTGCGATTGTATCAAAGCACGTCACGCTGAGTGGTAAATCCGTAGAGGTCATGGTTCCGTGCACCCTGCTCTCGGCCATCTAGCTTCGCTACATACTGTGCGCTGAGAGCCATTTTGGAGGTGCGCTCCAGCCTTGAACCCTGGGCTTTGGAACATGATGCGTGGGTGTGAGTCAGAGCGAGAATAGAAGAGCGAGAAACGGATCACAGCCTGAGGTTATAGATGGTATCACACTCGGTTTGGCTGCATTTTAATAATGGCGCCATATTTTCGGAAAGCAATACATTTCTTTTTTTATCTCAACACGTTGCCAGCCGGGTCAGTCCACAACTACTACTACTACTACTACAACACCCATCGATCACTGTTCTTCAACTTCTTATTCATTCTCCATTTTATCAGCTCCACTTACCATACAGAAGCACTTTGTAGTTCTACAGTTACAGACTGTAGTCCATCTGTTTCTCTACATCCTTTGTTCATCCTCTTTACTCTGTTCTCTAATGGTCAGGACCTCCACATTTGGGTGGTGGATCATTCTCAGCACTGCACTGACACTGACGTGGTGGTGGTGGCATGTTAGTGTGTGTTCAGCTGGTATGAGTGGATCAGACACAGCAGTGCTGCTGGAGTTTTAAACACTGTTCACTCACTGTGCACTCTATTAGACACATCTACCTTATTGCTGCACCTTGTAGATGTAAAGTCAGAGACAGTAGCTCATCTGTTACACAGTTTGTGTTAGTCACCCTCTAATCCTTCACAGGATGCTGGTGGCTGGATATTTTTGATTGGTGGACTATTTTCAGTCCAGCACTGACACTGAGGTGTTTAAAAACCTCCAGCACCACAAGACACACTAACATATCCCTATGACATCAATGTCATTGCAGCGCTGAGAAAGATCCACCACCCAAACAGTACCTGATCTGTGCTGGTCCTGTGTATCGTGTAACTTATTGGAATTTTTCTTCCTTTAGCAGTGTAAATATATTTGGATAATGGTTGCACACTTGTGGTGGGACAAAGCTCACTGCTATAATTATTCATAACTACTAAACTATTAATAATAAGAATATATTAACAATGAAAATGAACTATTTTGTCCTTACACGTGTATCAATAAGGTCAAACATAAAAATCGGGCATTAAGCTGATCGTATGATAGCATTTGCATCGTAAGATGATCAACATCAATGCGAGACTTGAGAAAACGGCCATTTTAGGGACCACACTACATGTTTTTGTGATTTTAAACTATTTAAAATGAGTTTTTGAGTGATTTTATGTACGTTATGTAATACGACCATAATTTATACGTCAGTAAATTGTTTTTATAGCATGTACGTTGTGCTTGTATGTATTTGAAAAACGTGTGGTAGGACGGAAAAGGTGCTCAATTGTGCAATGTTCCGTCCAATTTCGCCCCCTAGTGGCATTAAAATCAAACTACAACATGATGGCCGTCTTGCGTAAAGAATTTTCCGTTATGTTTTGTTGTTTTGTTGAATACGTAATCTGTGTTTACCATAATTGAAGAGTCCCACTGAGTGTATAATAATAACATCGCATAATCGTTTCCAATACTGAGAAATGAACACCTGCTTACTCGAATCCCGTGTATAATGGACAATTGGTGATATCCAACAGCGACGTAATGCAAATTATAAACTACAACGTTCCACCAAATAATTCAGTGATTAGGATGATACAGACCTCACGTACAATCTTATCAAAGCTACTCTTCTCTACCTTAATCTGTCTTTCTATCACTTAAGCAGTACAGTAACGACATTTACTTATTTCATCATCCTAATTATGCTTGTATACAGGATCATGAAGTTTCACGTGGCCAAGAAGAAATTCAAAGAGACGCTGCGTCCATATGACGTGAAGGACGTGATCGAGCAGTACTCGGCTGGACATCTGGACATGCTGTGCAGGATTAAAAGCCTTCAGACCAGGTAGCACCAACCTTTAACACTGACACACTGACCTAACAATGTGGTCACACAAAGACGGACTAAAATCAATGATGAAAAATGAAGTCATTCATGTTTTAACACTGTCGATCGCATTTTTGTCACGTGGCCATGGCATTTGTAGTTATGGGCTGTCTGAAACAGTCCCTTAATCGCTATGACTGGTGCATTCTACATAGCATATACAGATGAGAATTAACATTAAAACCTGGGCAACATCCAGCTGGGAGTCCTGGCATTCATGTGAAAGTTGCTCTGACACGTACCCTCAACCTAAACATTGTTGCCGGCCAAGTGCACCCCTTCATGGTAACTGTATTCCCTAATGGCAGTGCCATACTGCAAAATTTGTTCAGTGGGGTTGGAGGAACATGACAAAGAGTTTAAGGTGTTGTCCTGGCCTTCAAATTTCCCTAGATCTGTGTTGAATGTTAACTTGTATTTCTGTGTAGCACTTTGTAGAGAAAACTAAAGTCCAAAATGCGATTAACTTCAAACTGGTGTGATTCATGTCATTAAGCATTTGATTTGAGCTCCACTATATGGACAAAAGTATCTGGACACCTACACATTACACCTTTTTATGGCATCCCATTCTAAATCCATAGGCATTAATATGGAGTTGGTCCCCCCTTTGCAACTTCCACTCTTCTGGGAAGGCTTTCTATAAGATTTTGGACTGTGGGTGTTTAGTGGGGATGAGGTCAGGTTCTTCCATGCCAAACTCACCCAACCACTCCTTTATGGACCTTGCTATGTGCACTGGGGCATAGTCATGCTGGAACAGAACAGGGCCTTAGCAAAACTGCTCCCACAAAGCTTGAAGCATGCAGTTGTCCAAAATGTCTTGGTGTGCTGAGGCATTAAGATTTCCCTTCACTGGAACTGAGAGACCTAGGCCAGTCCCTGAAAAACAACCCCATAACATTATCCCTCCTCCACCAAACTTTACAGTGGCAGTGACAATGGCATTGCAGTACTACGCTCAAATTCAGCTCTTTGGAACAACGCATTATTTCACAAACGTTTACAATAGGTGCTCGATTTTGTACACCTGTGCCAACAAGACTGACAGAAACACCTGAATTCAGTGATTAACAGGTGTGTCCCAATACTTTTTACCAATACTGTTTGTGTGTGTCAGAGTGGATCAGATCCTGGGGAAAGGTCAGGTTCCTGTGGATAAGAAGCTGAGGGAGAAGTTACTGTCTGATGGAGATCTGCTGGAGGATGTCAGCATGCTGGGGAGGGTGTGTAAGGTCGAGAGACAGGTCAGTTCGTTACACCTGCTTATTCACGACCACTTTTATTAGTTCTGAGCATGTACGTTCTGTGTGTTTATAATAGGGCTGTAACGATGCACTGCAATACAAAAATGGCACATTGTGGAGATGTCACTTGCGTTCTGTTTATTACGCAATCTAATGCAATTTCAATTTTTGAACACCAGAGGGCGACATACGACACACTGCTGTGTGCATTTAAAACTCCTTAACATTTATTTTAATTGCGGCAGCTAACCAGATTCCTTTTGTTTTACATTTATATACAAGAAAACTCGGACTTCAAACTTAATTGGTACCGGAATGCCGTTTGTTCTGAACTTGTTCTGATTTGTTCGTAGTCAGAATCAAATTTCCCGTAAGAAATCATATAAATAGGACTAATCCATTCCTGACCCCCAAAGGATTGTTTTTTATGCCTATATTCGTATGTAATTAATGGTCTAAAGCATGAATAAAGCAAAGGAATGTCATACAGTAATTCTACTCAATAAATACATGGAATAATTAAAATGTAAAGACATAAAATAAGTGAAAATAAAGCAAAACCTTATAGCCACTGAGGCGAACGCAGTTTCGGCACGTCATATCACTGGAACAGCGGTGCAGAGACTGAGGGAGTGTCTGAATTCGCACCCATAGACTAATGTAATACATATATACATTTTCATATCGTATTGGTGCGTTAGTGCCACCTACTGGACTGGAGTATGTGGGTCGTGGTTGGAAGATCGCACCACTGAGTGTTTTATTTAGGGTGCTCATGTTTGAAGACGGAATTTTTGTTCGAATTTGGGGGCAAAAAAATTCAAACAGACCGTTCGATGTCCAAATTGTCTAAGCGAAGAGCGAATTCTGAGGTTCCACTGTATATGGTGAAGCTACAATAGAAAATTTGTTTACAAATTTAATCCTCTGTTTCTAGTCATTTCTTTTAATTGCAGTGGACTACGTTTTTAAAAAACTTATTCAAGAAAACGTGCATTGTTTTGTATTGTTTACATTTCAGAAATAAAAAAATCGTAAGAAAACTGAATTGAGAATCAAATCGTGAGCAGAGTGTATCGGTCCACCCCTAGTTTATAGCTAGATTAATAGATAGAATGGATTGAAGTGATTGTGCTTATTCTATCCTCTTGTCCATAATATTGTGAATATTGTCCTGCTTAGGTCCAGTCCATTGAATCCAAGCTGGACTCTTTGCTGGACGTCTACCGGCAGGTCCTGCAAAAGGGCAACACCTCAGCCCTGGCCCTGTCCTCTCTGCCCCTGTTTGAGCTGGCGCAGACGCCAGACTACAGTTCTGTTTTCAGCAAGGACCTGTCCTCGCCCACGCAGTTCGGCCACCTGAGCAGCTCCACCATTCCCCGGGGCTTCCACCTCATCGTGGCTCCCAACGACTTCAACCTCAACCTGAACACCTCATCCGGCTCTCCGACTGTGGAGGACAAATCCAGCTCCGCCTCGTCCTTTTATCCACTGGCCACACCCACCTCGGATGGCCCGCCTGTTTTCACGCCGAACAACATTCACTCCAGCGGGGTGCATTTCCCCAAACTGAGCAGCCCACCTCCACCCCCTCCGGCGTCCGCCCGGTTTCAGCTCCCTTTGTTGGTGTCTAAATCAGGTCGGACGAATAATTCCTCGACCCCACCTCAGTCCAGCCCTCCTGACTATATACCCCAATCCAAGCACGACTTGGGCTTGGGCACGAGAAATGGGCCCAGTGCCAAAGAGGATGCTTCCTGGAGGAGGAACATCGGAATTGAGATGGAGACGGACCCTTTGCTGTCGCCCTCACCGGACAGTTCGGTGCCAGCCATAGGAAAGTCCTTCTCGGTCCAGGACCTCATTCCGGAGGTGGACGGACACCACAGTCTCTCAGCCAGCAGTAGCCAGGACTCTTCGGCTACGGACAACGACACAGGAGGCGGAGGCTGGGCAGAGGCCAACCTCTTTATCGGAGATGGAGATTTAGACAACTCGGTTCAGACCTGCAACACAGGATTCGGCTTCCTGTCTCAGCCTGCAGCTGATGCCTCTTTCTCCTCGGACCTTCTGAGGACAGGGACGGCGACGCCCAACGTGGGTGGCACCAAGCCTTTCAGTATGCCACACGTTCGGCTAAAATGACCGGAGACTTGACGAACTCCTAATGAAGCTTACTGAATGACATGAAGCTTGCTTCAAACTTTGTCTTATTTTTTAAGTATTCATTT
The DNA here is from genome assembly GCA_025084515.1 of Ancistrus triradiatus. Classification (NCBI taxonomy): domain Eukaryota; kingdom Metazoa; phylum Chordata; class Actinopteri; order Siluriformes; family Loricariidae; genus Ancistrus; species Ancistrus triradiatus. The sequence continues at coordinate 22,119 of JAJAGP010000483.1, read as the reverse complement.
CTGGACAGCAGAAAAGGGAGTTTACAAAAGGAACGATGGGATTCGGGTATTTTTTTTAAGTGTTGTATTTTACATTTGATTTTATATGTTGTTCTTAAAGTACTGATTTATTTAAAAGGGGAATAACAGTATTTTTACAGTTGAAAGTTCAGTGCTGTGCAAAAGTCTTAGGCCACCATTATATTCGATATACCATTGTTTTAGCACCGATACAGGACATTTGTATGCAGTATTTTAAAAAAGGAGATCAGTATCAGAAAAAAGCAGCTGCTATAGGCTACAGTAGATATATAAAGCATTTAGTGTTTCCTCCCCTTACACTTGAGCAATATCAGCATGTGGCAGCTTCATGGGGATGCCAAGATGCCCCTTCTACAGTCCAAAGAAGATTGATCAGGAATGGTCTTTTTGGAAGGGTAACAGCCAAGGAACCACGTTTTCATAAGTGAAATGGTGAAAAGGCTAAGATGTGTTAAAGGTCACAAAAAGTGGACTGAAGATCAAGGAAAAGAGGATTACGGAGTGACAGCTTTTGGGTCAAGTTGTCGAGAATTTGTTATAGAAAGTCACTTCACCATTGCTAAAACAACAAATAAAATGGTGGCCTAAGACTTTTGCACATTACTGTACTTTGACGACTTACTAGTGCATGCGTTGTCATTTTTATACACACAGTTGTTTTGGCGAAAGGAGGGAAAAACAAATGACAGCTGATGCTTCTGGAACAATTCAGCCCTGATTTACTAAGGTCCGAAGTAGAGTATCGGCATTAGACTGCATTGCCGATGATTTACAAGTAGAGTGATGAGTGCATAAACTGGAGAAGAACATTTCTCTCGAAAGCCATGGCAAAAGACAAAAGATCCCAAAAAGGTGCTACCAGAAAAGCGAACTAAAAGGTGATACTGAAAAATAAGTGAACCAAAAATGTCGGGACAACAAGAAGAACAAATTAGGAAGGACAAAAAGAAAAAATACAAAGCTCCAGATCAACATTTGTGATATAGAATCAGGATTTGGGTCCTATGACATTTTAGAATGTTGACACTGGCACGGGGGCCCCTGGACTGTGTCATGTGAACACATTAGCACCCACTCGACCCGAGGAGCTCTGAGACTTCAGAGTCTGTGGCAAGGTGGAACGCATGTACAGTGGGGCAAAAAAGTATTTAGTCAGCCACTGATTGTGCAAGTTCTCCTACTTAGAAAGATGAGAGAGGTCTGTAATTTTCATCATAGCTACACTTCAACTATGAGAGACAAAATGAGAAAAAAAATCACATTGTAGGATTTGTAAGAATTTTAATTGTAAAATCATGGTGGAAAATAAGTATTGGTCACCAACCAAACCCCAAGCACGATTTCTGGCTCTCTCAGACCTGTAAACTTATTCTTTAAGAAGCTTTATGTCCCACTTTACCTTATTAATGGCACCTGTTTGACCTCGTTGTATCTGTATAAAAGGACACCTGTCCACGCTAAAACAGTCGACTCCAAACACTCACCATGGCAAGGACCAAAGAGCTGTTGAAGACACCAGGAAGAAAATTGTAGACTGCACCAGGCTGGGAAGGTGAATCTACAAGAGGCAAGCAGGTTAGTCTGAATAAATCAAACTGTGGGAGCAATTGTAGAAAATGGAAGACAAACCAAACCATTGATAATCTCAGAGAGCGGGCGGCTCACGCAAGATTCTCATCCCGTGGGGTCAAAATGATCCATGAGAACGCGTGAGCCAAAAATCCCAGAACTAAAGGGGGGACCTGTGAAGACCTCAGAGAGGGGGACCAAAGTAACAAAGGCTACCATCAGTAACACACTACGCTGAGAGGGACTCAGATCCTGCAGTGCCAGGCGTGTCCCCCTGCTTAAGCCAGTACATGTCCAGGCCCATCTGAAGTTTGCCAGAGAGCATATGGATGATCCAGAAGAGGATTGGGAGAATATCATGTGGTCAGATGAAACCAAAATAGAACTTTTTGGTAAAAACTCAACTCTCCGTGTTTTGAGGAAGAAGAATGCTGAGTTGCTTCCCAAGAACACCATACCCACTGTGAAGCATGGGGGTGGAAACATCATGCTTTGGGGCTGTTTTTCTGCACAGGGGACAGGACGACTGATCCGTGTCAAGGGAAGAATGAACGGGGCCATGTATGGTGAGATTTTAAGCCAAAACCTCCTTCCATCAGTGAGAGCATTGAAGATGGAACATGGCTGGGTCTTCCAGCATGACAATGATCCCAAACACACCGCTCGGGCAACAAAGGAGTGGCTCCGTAAAAAGCATACTTTTTTGCCCCACTATATGTACTAGGGGTGTAGCGATTCGATACGATTCACGATACTGAGTCTGCGAGTCGATTCAAAACAATGCACATTTTCTTGTATGAGTTTTTCAACAAAAACCTTTAGTCATCTGCACTTAAAAGAATTGTCAGAACTAGGCATATAAATTGAAGATGCATCGACCACCATTTTCTTGCTCGATTCTGATTTCTAATTTCTGATTTTTGAAATATATGATCTGCCGATTCCGATTTTTTTCTGTCTAACACTTATAAATGACAAAATACAGAAACAATTGCTAGAGAAACAAAGCAGGACCTGTTGGATTGTACCTCTATTCTCTCACTATCTTTAGCATTGTGGCCACAAAAAAATCCCACTGCAAATTTGCTCAAATTGTACTTTATTACAGCCTTGATAAAAACCTTTACCAGTTAGTGCAAGGGTACAAGTACAAGCAGAGACGCCGAATTGCAACTCACCTCACTCAGGTCGCACTTTTACACAGACTGCAAGTCATACATCACTATCGTACACCACTAAAAACACAGTCTTGCGCTAAACGTTGGGCATAAAAGGTGCAACACAATTAAAAACACACACTCTGAGCTTGTATTAACCAATATAAAAGACATACACACATAAAACTGATCACAGATGCACAAGGACCCAAAACTAGTGTTTGGGATAGGCTGTGGAACCCCAACCCCTACAGGATACAGTGGTGGCCTACTGTGGGACTGTGGTGGCCTAGTGGTTAAGGTAATGGACTCTGGACCAGAAGGTCCAGGGTTCGAATCCCACCTCTGTTAGCTTCTTGAACAAGACCCTTAACCCACAATTTGGTTGTAAGACTGTACCAACTGTAAGTCGCTCTGGATAAGGGCATCTGCTAAATGACATAAATGTATATGTACAGGATAAGTGGAGTTAAAACAGTTAAATCAATCAATGAAAAAAGAAAGTATTAAGCTTTTTCAAAATGCAGATCATATTAGTACCTGCCCTTTCCTCATATTTATTTGTACAAGCATTTTTTTTGTACTTTAAACCCAATATTTCAGGCTCGGTAAATCACATTGCCGTGCTTCAATAATCTGCACAGACTTCACATCCTTAGTAAATCGGGGCCTTAATCCATTCGGACCGTTTGAATCAGTGTTCCTTGGTGTGCTCGGGTCTGATTCTGCTTCACATTGCACAAACTGAAGTACAAAAGCTTGCCTGAGAAGCATTTTTGAAAGGCTTGGGCTCTAGATGTGGGCAAAAGAGTCTCATTTATTGGTCACTTCAATCCCAACCGGCCCAAACCAGCCAACCTTATAATGGAAATGGGAAGACTACTGTGTACAGAATAAGCTGTGTCGTATAAAAAGTGTTAAATCTTACAGCCAGTCTTACACCACTATAATCAGGGTTGCCAGATCTGCATGATTGCATCCCCAAAAAGCAGCCTTAGCAGACAAGCTAGATCTTTGTACACCCTCTTAAAATGGTCTTGTATTATATGTGTTAGTCTCATGTTTGACAAGGAATGTCTGCGGCAGTCAATATACCATTTCACTGACACAAATATTACACACATGTGGCCACGGTAATTAAAAAGGAACCCAATTCTTCCAATGGCACCCATTCGGTGGAATGGCTCATGTACACTATATAGCCAAACGTTTGTGGACACCCAACAATTACAGCCAAAATTATGAGTGTTAGTATGAGCTTTGTCATCCGTTGCTGCTACAACAGCCTTCACACTTTAGAATGAAATTGGCTCTTCTGATGATTGTACTAGGAAAGGAATACCATGTTCTACCTCTGCTGCAGATGACGAGCATATGAGAGTCATTAGCCTAAGACATTTTCACACATCTCAGCAACAAATAGTTAAACCATATTATTGCTTTGAGGTGTTTTTGCACCCAAGAGGCGAATAAAAGAATAATGAATTAAGGAAGGTACGTCAAAACTTGTGAGTGGTACCATAAATATGGTACTATGACTAATAATGGTACTGCTTTGAGTACACATTAAATCCCGATACTGAAATAACGGATGCTGATCCAGAAAGAACAGGTTGGCTTGACAACTACAGAACTGCTGACGCCATGCTGGTTTATTTCATGTTTGAAGGACTTCTTTTAAACTTATAAATGGCTCCATGTGACATAATGTGATGTAGAAGAGAAGGTGCTAATAGCTTTCTAGAATGCAGTGTAAAAGCCAAATGGTGTCAAATGGAAAAACGCTACTGGCCTAAAATAAAGACGATATAATATTAATAGCAACCACTATGAGGCGCTCGGTTGGCACGACAGTACCTTCCTAACCTGCCACCGTGGATATCCAGGTTTGAGTACTGGAAGTGGCCACAGGCCAACTTGGGTGCCACACAGACACGACTGACTGTGGCTCATCACTGAATTCCGGGATAGGCTCTGGACCAGTCCTGACCAGGATAAGTGAGGTTACAAAAAGGAAAAGGAGAGCCGCAGCTATACTAACTAACTAATCTAATATGGAATAAATTATTATACATGGCTGACATATGCTATAGTGTTTGTACTACAGTATAGTCATATGCTACCTTGCCTTTGTCAAGCCAATTTAAACTTGTTTCTACACCTTGAAACTGTTACATCGCTTTGTGAATCTGTTGTTTTTTTCCTCAGATATAAGTGCCAGGCTTGTTTAAAGGCACATCTGATGTTAAACACTGTACAGTTTTGATAATGAAAATTAAATTACAAGTAGAGCATAAAACTGCACTTGTGTTCTATCTTTGTGCTCTCGTCTTCCAAAGTGATCCACCTAGACTTCAATTGCTCACAATATGTTGTGTGATCTTCATCCAAGTCTTAATTAAAGACCAACATTCTGCCTGGACTAGTAACATAAATAATGGTATTTTTCATGGCTTTTGTTGAACACATCAATTGGACTTGGATTAGTCAAATCCAGATCCGGAGTTGGTTGCTATGGTAATGATGCATTGTTGTTGACGTTGAGAAGCGTTGAGCAGGAGTAAGATAGCCAGTTAGCGATATAAATACGGAAATTCAGCGGCGAATTTTACTGGCACGTGCCCAGGTAAAATGTTGCTCTGCCCTACTAAAATCACGGCAATTAAAAAGTCAATTTTATCCCGGATTGCTGAACAGAACTACATGACACGCTAATGCAAATTCACTACAGGCACTACATTTCCCATAATGCCCCAGCTTGAGCGGCTAACGCTTTTAGAGCCAGTTTCCTTCAGCTTTTCGCATGGATTAATGGACAAATATTTTAAAGGAAGCCAGCCGCGCCGCAGGCAAGGTAATTATAGCTTATATGTTTTGGCCACTTATAACCGTATAATCTACAAAAAGTACATATTAGAGCAAAGCAAAGCAGAGGTATCAGTTACGTTAGCATTACGAAAATGAATGCAATTAATAACAATAGTGTTAAATTGTTCTTTATTTCTCACCCATGGCAGAGTAACGCCCACTTTAGTATTAAATCACTTTATGTAGTGTTTAACAGACATTTTATGAACTGAATTCAGTGTGCCCGAGTATGGCAAATAGTCTAGAAACACCCCTATTATTATTTCCCTCTTTGAGTGTCACGTGTTGAACTCCATATTTCTTTGTATATGCCTTTTTTCTATAAAAGTGTTTAATTTTGATTGAACGGATGCGCGTCCACAAACACAGAAGATAAGCCACCTGTTCTTGGTGGGATGAGGCACTGTATCTGTCACACCGGAGTGCATTCGCGTCGTTGTTGTCGTCACAAATCTCTGACGTCGATAAGCGTCGGCCACATCAAATCCGATCGGAGGAGTGTCAAGTCTCAAAATCCGATTCTGGTCTCAGGCTGCGTAAAATGTTCCCAGCTAAAGTCAGATTTCAGTTAGTTTACATTTAGCAGATGTCAGGTGCGATTCTAGGATCAGAGCTTTCGGACCCAATGAGACACGCCCCCATTCCGTGTTTATTTATTAAAAAGTACAATTCAACGTCATTTTGAACTGTCATTCCCACACTTGTGAAGTAAGAACATCAGATTTTTGGGTAGGGACACTGTGACTGGAAAGACATCAGCAAATCTGAGAAAACGTAATGCTCAGCCTGTGCTACAAAGCCATAACTATGGTCATAACATTTGCGAGGCATGGCGGACTGCTGTATTTTCGATGTTAAAAACATGTTTAAACCATATACCTTCTACGGTTTTAACATTTTTTAGTTTATCAGAGGCAAACCTTCGTTTTAAGACTAAGCTATCAGCACCAAAAATGTTTACTTCAGTTTTCAGATCATGCTAAGATTTATATGGCTTTTTATATTTAAAGCACACCGACCATCCACACCATCAACCTCGCGTCATTGTAAAATTTCCAGTAATCCCAGCGGTTCATATTCTTTCCCATCCTGAACTGTTAAAGACGAATCAGTGTTACTTAAAGACGTGTAATACAAATGTGTTGTTAGTTCAGGCAGAGTGTGGTGTTTGACTTGGATGGTGTTCAGACCACAGTGTTTGAGTAATTATCACAAGTCCTTCCAAAGGGTTCACAAACTTTTTTTCTTTCGTCATTGTATATCTGTTGCAGCCCTAGCTAATTTTCTAACAGCTCTGAAGTAATCCGAGGTTACAGAACTAAATTCTACAGTGTGTAACAACTAATAAACACAGAAAACAAGTTCATGACCTGCTAGTTAAGGTATTTAGCCATGTTTGCTAAGCAAGTGTGTCTTTGAATCGAATTTATGAATTTATAAGAGAATTGACAGGAGTTAGCCTGCTTGCTAGCCCCCATGTACTGGCTGAACTACTCTTGTTTCGTGAGGTAAATAAAACAATAGAAAATGGCAGCAGAAAACTAGAGGGTTGGTTAAAGAATGGTCTTTATTGTTCACATTATATCAGCTTATGGAGGAACATCTGTCCGGATGTTAAAGTACATGAGTGCAAGTGCAAAGTATATAGCTCGTGCTTGCTCAAAGTGCTAAGGGGGTTGGTGTACTAGCTACCTTAGTTTCATGCATGCAGCCAGAATGACACCACAAGTTTTCAGCTTTACAGGTAGGTCACGATACAGATCGAGGTAAAAAACAATCTACCACCACAGGCAGGGAAGGATGACTGATCTTTACCGTGCCAGGTCATATTAGCAACATTAGCTACATGGCTGGTCAGGACTAGTGCATGATAAGCAGAGAAGAAAAGGCTCAGTTTAATCTCTTTTTCAGTGCTAGTTTAAGGTGCTAACAGGAACACAGTTCAGACTAACCACACGACACAGTTAAGACTAGAAACTCAGAAGTGCAAATAATAAACCATAAATACAATGGTACACTATGTTAGCTTCATTGTCAGAGCATTTGTGTGTGGTTTTTTTTCCTTCGTCTACTTTTGCGATGCATTGTGATAATTTGCCAGGCTTGGACTATTACGCTAAGGTGCGGATGGACGCCGTATATACGGGCATGGCTGACTCGAGAGTTTGCAGCCCTGTACAACATTCATTTGTTCTTCTGGGCCTTCTGAGCAGACTTGGTGATCTTCCCAGAGGTCGGCGTCTTCTTCTCTACGCCTTTAATGACGCCCACCGCCACAGTCTGACGCATGTCGCGGACAGCAAAGCGCCCTGACGGATCAACCAAGACATTTCTCATTAGATGAACTGTGCTGATCATGTCAATAAATTACAATAAATATGCCGTTGTGGTCCTTACCCAGAGGAGGGTACTCGGAGAAGCTCTCCACACACATGGGCTTGCCTGGGATCATGTCAACAATGGCAGCATCGCCGGATTTAAGAGATTTCGGATAGTCCTCCAGCTTCTTTCCAGAGCGACGGTCGATCTTCTCCTTCAGGTCGGCAAACTTGCAGGCGATGTGAGCTGTGTGACAGTCCAACACTGGAGCGTAGCCAGCACTGATCTGGCCAGGATGGTTCAGGATAATGACCTGCACACATACAGTGGGGTAAAAAAGTATTTAGACCACAGCCTCAAACAGTCAGACACGTAAGTGTGTGGGAAACAAAAGGAGGTTGCTTCATACTTGTTGCATACCTGTGTGCCTTAAACCATGGTGAATGCTAGTTCTTTATGTCATGAACTTTAAGTGAAATTGTTTTTATTTTAAGTGGAACTAGCCACAACCATTCTGCATTGCTTTAAAGTTTATCCTCTGTGAATTCGTTCTCTAGTACCCCACTCTCTATTCCTCCTTGAATATATGTCCAGGCATGATTATCCTCGAGTCACACCTACAGGAGCTTTTATGACATCCCATTCTAAATCCATAGGCATCAATATGGACCTGGTCCCCTTTTTGGACCTAGAACAGCTGTCGCTCTTCTGGGGAGGGTTTCTACAATATTTTGGACTGTGTCTGTGGGAATTTTTGTCTATTCATCCTGAAGAGCATTTGTGAGGCCAGACACTGACGTTGAATGAGAGGACCTGGCTCGCAATCTCTGGTCAAGTACATCCCAAAGGTGTTCGATGGGGTTGAGGTCAGGGCTTTGTTCAGGCCAGTCAAGTTCTTCCTCTCCAAACTCGCCCAGCCATGGCTTTATGGACCTTGCTTTGTGGACTGGGTTAGTCATTCTGGAACAGAAAAGGTCATTCCCAAACTGTTCCCACAAAGTTGGAAGCATGCAATTGTCCAAAATGACTTGGTATGCTAAAGCCTTAAGATTTCCCTAAGCCAATCCCTGAAAAACAACCTCATAGCATTATCCCTTCTCCACCAGGTTTTACAGTTGGCACAATGCAGTCAGGCAGGTAACGCGTTCACCAAACCCAGATTCATTGATCGGACTGTCAGAAAGAGAACCATCACTCCACAGACTGCGTCCACAGAACGTTTTCACTGCTCCAGAGACCAGTGATGACGTGCTTTACACCACTTCATCCGACACTTGTCATTGTGCTTCGTGACGTAAGGCTTGCATGCATCAACTCTGCTATGAAACCTGTGCCATGAAGATCCTGATGTAGTTTTTGTGCTGATGTTTATGCCAGAGGAGGTTTAGAACTCTCCTCAGCAATGCTCCTCAGCATTCGGAAACCCCGCTCTGTAACTTGGTCTGCCACTTTCAAAACGCTTTCAGTTTTCAATAATACCACTTACAGTTGGTCATGAAATATCTAAGAGGGAAGAAATTTCACTAACTCATTTGCTTCAATGGTGGCATCCTAGTACAGTGCCATGCTCAAATTCCCTGAGCTCTTTAGAACAACCCTATCTTTCACTAATGTTTGAGAAATAAACCCACTATGTACCATATATAATTTTTTCCACATATTTAGCCCCTGATTTTTCCTGGTAAAGGTTGCACTTGCTTTGATGCACATCCTTGCAGAACACATGACCCAGGTGTAAGCATACCCTAGATGGGACTCCAGTCCATCGCAGGGCTGGGTAGGGATCACTACTGCTTCAATGAGGGATGATCCCCCAAACAGTACCATAGTAGCTAACGATAGTGGCTATGATTGCTTAGCAGCGCAGCTTAAATGTTTCCATTGAAGAATTTAATGACCTGCTTTCATAAGCTTGTATTCAAAAGGCTGTACGTCATGACAGTTCGTATGCTAGCTCACACAACAGCTTAGAGTGATGTGTGAACTGGACTGTTCCTATACTCTTCTCACCTGTGCAGTGAAGCTAGCAGCTTCCTGAGGAGGGTCATTCTTGCTGTCTCCTGCGACATTCCCACGACGGATATCCTTCACGGAGACGTTTTTCACGTTGAATCCCACGTTGTCGCCAGGCAGCGCCTCAGACAGGGCCTCGTGATGCATTTCCACCGACTTCACCTCTGTGGTGACGTTCACAGGGGCGAAGGTGACCACCATGCCAGGTTTGAGAATGCCGGTCTCAACACGGCCAACTGGGACGGTTCCGATGCCTGGGCAAGAGAAAATTCATTGTATTTGCTGAGTGTCTCCTCTGAGTTTAGTATCACAAAACTATTTTCGCACTAAGAAGCAAGTGGAGTGCTAACATTTGATCACTGATTGTTGAGTTGGATTATGGGTTTTGTTCATTAAATGCAATTGCATTTTTTATACGCCAAATTAAATCGCTTTTAAGTGCAAGGGACTTTTGTTTAAATTTTTCTACAAGAAAAGTGCCCATTATTTTGAATTGTTTGAATTGTCTACTGGAAACATACACGTCCAGTGAATTGAGCACTGCCACTTCTAGCACTACATTGGCAGCAGCGTCATCAAACTAGATACGTTACAACAAAGCTAAACACAAGATCTGCTCACCTCCAATCTTGTAAACATCCTGCAGCGGCAGACGCAATGGTTTGTCTGTTGGCCGGGTCGGAGGCTGAATGGCGTCCAGAGCCTCTAACAGGGTCGTTCCAGAGACGCTTCCTTCCTTACGGTTGATCTTCCAGCCCTTAAACCAAGTCATCTGCGGGAAGCAAAGAGTCAGCAATAATGCTACTTGTCTTATGTACATCTTTCAACTACAATACAACTACTGAAGGGAACAGACGAAGAACCTAACTTTTTAAATGGCAGTATTCGGTATATAGTTACACTTTTTAGAAGAAACCAGTGTTATTGTAGTTCACCTGTTAGCCACTAGAGGCAAATGTGATTCAGTGCACCTTTAAAATCAGAATGTTAAACTCGGTCATTTTTGCTCGAGAGGGCAGTTCTAGGTATATATATATTTAGCGTTCCACTAACATTTGGGCTGGCCTCGAGCATGTTATCTCCGTTCCAGCCTGAGATGGGGACGAAGGCCACCGTGTCGGGGTTGTAGCCGATCTTCTTGATGTAGGTGCTGACTTCCTTCACGATCTCCTCATAGCGCTTCTGGCTGTAGTTGGGTTCTGTCGAGTCCATCTTGTTCACGCCGACGATCAGCTGCTTGACGCCCAATGTGTACGCCAGCAGGGCGTGCTCTCGGGTCTGGCCGTTCTTCGAGATGCCCGCTTCAAACTCGCCCACGCCGGCTGCCACGATTAGCACGGCACAATCTGCCTGCGCTCACAGAAAAGGAGAAGTCATTTAGTGAGAGGCTAGGTATTAGCTTCGTGGTGTTTCTCTGCACATTTAAGGCTAGGGCATCAAGCTACGTACCTGATATGTTTGGCGGAACAATTATGCTAGCATTCCAGATAGGTTTAGTTGAATTATTGAGTTTAAGGAGTAAAATGTGTTGTGTGTAGATTTCTTAGCTACGGTGAAGTGAATTAAGTGACTGCTTTTGTTAGAGAACTTCTGTTAGCTAGCTCATTAATAGCAAACTAGCTACTGCTAAAGAGGTAACATTAGCTAGACTCATTAGCTCTCTAACATTAGGTATCTAAGCTTAGATAATGTGGCTGAAATATTTTATATAGTGGTAAGGTGTATTTTGCTAACCATTGAAACAACAAAGTATAACTATGTTAGTAGAAAGTCATATAATAAAGTTTACAATTAGCTGTTCAATTTTTAGGTTTGCAATTCATACAAAATGGCAACTTATTGAACAAATCAAAATAACATGACAAATCATCTTTACAGTGGAACTATTACAAGTGACATGCTTTATACTGTATATCTAACATTTTTACTGTTTGGCAGCATTCATTTGCCTTTCTGCACCCCTGCACCTCCCCCACTTTGGGAACCACTGAATTCAAGGATGCAAATAGCTGTACAGGGTAGCTACTGAATCATTTTGTAAACAGACCTGGGAAGTGCCGGTGATCATGTTCTTGATGAAGTCTCTGTGTCCGGGGGCATCTATGATGGTGACGTAATACTTGCTGGTCTCAAACTTCCAGAGCGAGATATCGATAGTGATGCCACGCTCCCGTTCAGCTTTCAGCTTATCTAGTACCCACGCATACTTAAACGATCCTTTACCCATCTGGGATCAAACAACAAGCAAAGAACTTTAAAAATAAAAATCTATATTTAGCAAGAAGTGAACATAGCTCTCAAGGTAATGAAAACTGTAATTTGATTTTGGAAAGACTTTGGAAAAACAATGGAACATCTGTCAGATTTTGAACAGGTTTAAAAAGCCTTTTAAAATCCATCCAATCAACGTCCGTTCACTTTAATGACTGAGGTCTTAAAAAAGTATAATTGGAAATAAAAATATGTTTTTTTTTGTCAACAGGCAACCAATGCACAAGGAGAGCAAGAAATCTGTCATTTGTGAGGCTGTGCTTGCTTGCTTGTTAGCTCATGTTTGGACTAGAGACTGGCCTAGCTCGGTTGATGTGTTTAGAGACTTTTTTTGTGCAAGCTACTTGTGTTTGTGTGGATGATTTTCTGCTTTTATTTTTAACAAGCTGTAACTGGGGTTCGTAAGTGTATGTGCCTGTTGTATTGTAAGTAGTACTCCTACTACCTGATATTATCTCTATCCTAACTAGCCTTTGTTACTTTGGTCCCAGCACTCTGCAGGTCATTCATCAGGTCCCTCCGTGTAGTTCTGGGATTTTTGCTCACTGCTCTCATGATCATTTTGACCCACGGGATGAGATCTTGTGTTGAGCTTCAGATTGAGGGAGATTATCAATGGTCTTGTATGGCTTCCATTTTCTTACAATTGCTCCCACAGGTGATTTATTCACACCAACCTGCTTGGCTATTGTAGATTCACTCTTCCCAGCCTGGTGCAGGTCTACAATTTTCTTCCTTGTGTCCTTCAACAGCTCTTTGGTCTTGGCCATGGTTGAGTTTGGAGTCTGACTGTTTGAGGCTGTGGACAGGTGTCTTTTATACAGATAACGAGGTCAGACAGGTGCCATTAATACAGGTAACGAGTGGAAGACAGAAGAGCTTCTTAAAGAAGAAGTTACAGGTCTGTGAGTGCCAAAAATCTTACTTGTTTGTGGGTGACCAAATACTTATTTTCCACCAAGATTTACAATTAAATTCTTTAAAAATCATACAATGTGATTTCTTGGATTGGTAATTTTTTTTTTCTCATTTTGTCTCTCATAGCTGAAGTGTAACCTACGATGAAAATTGCAGACCTCTCTCATCTTTCTAAGTAGGAGAACTTGCACAATCAGTGGCTGACTAAATACTTTTTTGCCCCACTGTATCTATGTAAACTGGTTGACATTCACTCATTGAGTCTCTGGTTCATCTGGCTGATCTTCTGTGTTGTTCCTAATACTGTCTATCGATCCATTTTTGGCTTCCGTCAAACAAAAGTATCAGATCCTTCCATGAACATGAACATAAATAATTCATCCCAAAAACTAGACATTAAACGTTGCTTACAACGCAAAATCGTTAACCATTTCAAACTGCAAGTCATAAGCTTAAAACTATAACTTACTTGTCAGCAGAATTTATGGAAGCACTAATATTTGTGAGAGAAACTTATATAAGTGACTCAGACACAGTATTTAGGCATTTAAAGCCTAGTTTAAGGTTTGGTAGATACAATTTTTAAACACTCAAGTGGTGTAGCTTTATAGGATAATACGCCAGTCAGCAGCCACTTGGGTCCCCGCTGTGCCTTCTGGCCAGGGCAGGCATCTCATGCAGACATTGATTGGTTGTGTCTTAGGGAGGGCAGGCAGGTCAGGTGAAAACCCCCTGTGCTGCAACAGCGACTATTAACCAGACCTACAGTGGACTGGCATCAAACCTGTTCCCTGGGGTCGAAAGTCTGTAGTCCTGACCAGGATAAGCGACATTAAAATGGGGTAAAATAGGTGATTTAAGACACAAGGAGCTTAGAACTGCATATAAATGTCAATCACATGGCATTACTGCATTCTGTTCTCACCTCAGCAGCCTCCTTCTCAAACTTCTCAATGGTCCTCTTGTCAATGCCACCACACTTGTAGATCAGGTGACCCGTGGTGGTGGACTTTCCAGAGTCTACATGACCAATCACCACTATATTAATGTGCAGTTTCTCTTTCCCCATGGCTTTGTGTTTGTGGTGTTACAGCAGGGTAATGAGTCCTAGAGTAGGAAACAAACTGGTTAATTCATGACACGTATCATTTATTCATAATATGAGTGTTGTCCAAGGAACAGAGACCATATCATGGTATTGTCTGTGCTTCTTTTCTTAATAGTTTCTTCTGACAAACAGGAACAAGTGCATGTGATATGTTTGAGAATAATCTCTATAACGATTTAGGAGACAGTTTGTGTACAAATATATACAGACTATTTAGCAGCTTTATCGGAATGTATTTATACAGTGGGGTAAAAAAAGTATTTAGTCAGCCACTGATTGTGTCATCATAGCTACACTTCAACTATGAGAGACAAAATGAGAAAAAAAAATCCAGGAAATCACATTGTAGGATTTTTAAAGAATTTAATTGTAAATCATGCTGGAAAATAAGTATTTGGTCACCCACAAACAAGTAAGATTTTTGGCTCTCACAGACCTGTAACTTCTTCTTTAGGAAGCTCTTCTGTCCTCCACTGGTTACCTGTATTAATGGCACCTGTTTGACCTCCTTATCTGTATAAAAGACACCTGTCCACCTGTAGACCTGCACCAGGCTGGGAAGAGTGAATCTACAATAGGCAAGCAGGTTGGTGTCAATAAATCAACTGTGGGAGCAATTGTAAGAAAATGGAAGACAAACAAGACCATTGATAATCTCCCTCGATCTGGGGCCCCACACAAGATCTCATCCCGTGGGGTCAAAATGATCATGAGAACGGTGAGCAAAAATCCAGAACTACATGGAGGGACCGTGATGAATGACCTGCAGAGAGCTGGGACCCAAAGTAAACAAAGGCTACCATCATTCATAACAACCTATGCAGAGAGGGACTCAGATCCTGCAGTGCCAGGCGTGTCCCCCTGCTTAAGCCAGTACATGTCCAGGCCCGTCTGAAGTTTGCCAGAGAGCAATATGGATATGATCCAGAAGAGGACTGGGAGAATATCAATGAGGTCAGATGAAACCAAAAATAGAACTTTTTGGGGAAAAACTTCAACTTGCCATGTTTGGAGGAAGAAGAATGAGAGTTGCACCATACCTACTGTGAAGCATGGTCATGGGGTGGAAACATCATGCTTTGGGGCTGTTTTCTGCAGAGGGGACAGGACGACTGATCTGTGTTAAGGGAAAAGAATGAACGGGGACATGTATGGTGTGTGATTTTAAGCCAAAACCTTCCTTCCATCAGTGAGAGCATTGAAGATGGAACGTGGCTCCTGGGGCTTCCAGCATGACAATGATCCCAAACACACTGCTCGGGCAACGAAGGAGTGGGCTCCGTAAACAGCATTTCAGGTCCTGAAGTGTCCTAGCCAGTCTCCAGACCTCAACCCCATAGAAAATTTGTGGAGGGAGTTGAAAGTCCATGTTGCCCCAAAACATCACTGCTCTAGAGGAGATCTGCATGGAGGAATGGACCAAAATACCAGCTACAGTGTGTGCCAACCTGGTGAAGACTTACAGCAAACGTTTGACCTCTGTCATTGCCAACAAAGGTTATGTTACAAAGTATTGAGCTGAACCAAATTTATTGACCAAATACTTATTTTCCACCATGATTTACAATTAAATTCTTTAAAAATCCTACAATGTGATTTCCTGGATTTTGTTTCTCATTTTGTCTTTCATAGTTGAAGTGTAGCTATGATGAAAATTACAGACCTCTCTCATCTTTCTAAGTAGGAGAACCTGCACAATCAGTGGCTGACTAAATACTTTTGTGCCCCTCTGTATATTTATATATACGGCATCACTTTTAAGAAGACATTATTAGTACATTGCAATTTTTCCTTTCACCTGACGGTGGCAGCAGTACGTAAATGGCTTAAACAATACTATATGTATCCGAGTATTTAGTTGGTGATGTGACATAAAAAATATATAAGACCTGCTTTGCTATTGAGTTCCATAGGTCTGGTAATGCACAGCATCTGAGTAATGAAATACAATCTACATGAGAAATACTGATGCAAAATACTTGATATGTTTTAAAGTATTACGCAAAAATGTTCTAAAGACAATGTTCAGCCTAAATAATCTGCAGTACGTTGTGGTATTTGTTCACTCTTTTGATATCCTGCTGCAGTTGTTGCACTAAAATGAAATTCAGTAGTTCAAAAATATTAATCGTTCTGTACCTGTGTTTTTTCATATTTTGATTACAATGTTTTGAATAATTTATGGATAATATTTTTTGGAAAGAGAGACCGGCCCTTAGGTATTTTGATATCGTCCAATCTGGCCCCTTTTGAAAATAGTTTGGACAACCCTGCCATATACAGTACTGTAAAGATGTTGTAGCCAGGTGTGGAAAAAATGCTGCAAAAGAAGAATGTATGAATGCTTTCAAAAACATTGTCAATTAACAAAATGAAAGGTGGATGAACAAAAGAGAATTCTAAATCCAATCAATATTTGGTGTGGCCACCCTTTGGTGCCTTCAAAACAGCATCAGTTCTTCTAGGTACACTCACACACAGTTTCTGAAGGAGTTTGGAACAACTTGGAGAAATAACCCCTGATCTTCTGTGGATGGAATCTTGCTCAAATCCTTCTGTCTCTTTATTTAATCCAGCCCCAAACATGCAAGGAACCTCCACCATGCATCACTGTTGCCTGCAGACACTCACTGTACCGCTCTTCATCCCTTCAGTGAACAAACCGCCTTCTGTTACAGCCAAATATTTCAATTTCTGACTCATCTCTTTGCACCCCAGTTCCTATGTTTTCGGGCATAGTTGAGTCACTCTGCATTGTTTCCATTTTCCACTTGGCATTTTGGCCACAATTCTTCCATGAAGACCACTTCTCACTTCAAACTTCTCCTTACAGTAGATGGGTGTACCTGGATCCCACTGGTTTCTGGGAGTTCTGAGCTGATGGCATGACTGGAGACCTTCTGATTTTGAAGGGAAGTAAGCATGATGTGTCTTTCATCTGCTGCGTTTCTCTGCGCTTCTTCAAAAGAGCTTGAACAGCTTTGAAATCTTTGCCTGTGAGAGACCTCGCTGATGCAGTATAACTGCCCTGTGTCTTGTTGCTGTGCTCAGTCTTGCCATGGTGTATGACATGAAACTGTCTTCCACCACCTCACATTATCACCTGTCATATGATCCAGTATTATATTTTTAACACTTATATTTCTGAAAGCAATCTTACTTTGCAGAATTTTTCCAAACCTACCTAAGACTTTTGCACAGTACCGTCTTTCTATTATTCGTTTGTTTCGAGGTGGGTGGCACAGTGGTGCAGCAGTTAGCCGGTCGCCTCACAGCTCCGAGATCCCGACCCTGGACTCGAGGCTCTTTTTGTGGAGTTTGCATGTCCTTTACTTCAGGAACTCTGGTTTTCTTCCACAATCTAAAGACATGCATTAGGTTCATCGATTACGCTAAATTGGCCCGATCTGAGTATATATGACTAGTTTCAATATAACCTCGTGTGTCAATGTAATTTCAAGGCCAGGCGATTTATTTTCTTAGTATAGGTAAACATTGTAATGATTGTTCGTGGTAGTCAGTTATAGGTTACAGATAGAGGTTGGGTTGAAAACCACCGGACTGTACCTTTAATGATCGATTGGTGCACGGTCTGTATCTCTTTTAACGTAGCACTATAATTTCGATACAGAATATGATAACATACTTGGACTTAAATCTAAAATCCTGACAAACTATTATTTAAGCCTCTACACCCATCCTCAATTAGATATGGTCATGTTTTATCCTATAATCGACAAATAAATAGCAGTACAATAAAATACATCCCAATTTATAAGAGATTTACTACTAGACTATTACATAATACACTGATGTCATACCTCGTGCGCTATTCCTATGTATAACGCAAAGCCAATTACGCATCGAAGCAATCACGCTGGACTACAGACAGGACTGAAAAGGCGCAAAGCTCATCTCTGCAGGCGCAACATGGCGCACAAAGAACATCTTAAGGTCGTGTTGAAGGAAAGACGCTTCGGGCACCTGCGCCATGTTCGTTTATTCCCGCCTTAGAAATAAAACCATCCGAAACCACCCGCATATTATCGGAGCCTTCCGAATGGTAACGCTATTAAATGATGCGCATTGATCATAAAGGACAGAGAGATGTTATATGGATGTCATTTCCGACCTTGGAGAGAGCAGCTGAAGGCCTGTGGAAGCAGCAGCAGGAGCAGAACGACGCTGATCCGTTCCTCCGTTACTGTTGCGCCTGGATGCCTCTGATGGCGTCATTGAAACACAAGAGCTGTTATACACGGCTCGGCCACCAGATGTCGCCACTAGAGTAATTATATAATCGGTGCTTGAGGGCTGGCGTCTCTGCAACCAAATCTTTTTCTCACATTTAGGACTTTTATGTCTGCTATCAGTTTTAGTGCCCAGCAAAAATGATCCGAGAATAACCGTTGCTGATATTGGGGTCACCAAGAATCCAAATATAGATACACCGGCCACTTTATTAGGTACATCTGGCTAGTACCATGTCAGACACCCTATTGCCCTCAGAACTGCCTTAATTCTTCATGGCATAGATTAAACAAGGTGCTAGAAACAGTTCTCAGAGATTTAGGTTCATATTGATGATGGCATCACGCAGTTGACGCAGTCGGCTGCACAACCTTGATTTGAATCTCCCGTTCCACCACATCCCGAAGGTGCTCTACTGGATTTAGATCTGGTGACTGTGGAGACCGTTTGAATGCTTATTATCATGAGATGATTTGAGCTTTGTGACATGGAGTGTTATCCGGCTGGAAGTAGCTATCAGAAGATAAAGGGATGAACATGGTCAGGACCAATACTCAGGTGAGATGTGGCGTTTAAACAATGCTCAGTTGTTATTAAGGAGTCCAAAGTGTGCCAAAAGATATCCCGCACACCATTACACCACCAACAACAACAACCAGAACTGTTCATACAAGACAGGATGGAGCCATGCTTTCATGTTGTTTATGCCAAATTCTGACCCGACCATCTGGATGTCGTAACAGAAAGACTTATTCCAACCTTCTCTCTGTCCCTAGATTCAGGCTTTCCTCCATGGGTGGGAGATCCTTTGCTGTGGCAGCTCCAATCCTTTGGAACTCTCTTCCAGCGTCTGTTTGGTCTGCTTCTACCCTTTTACAATTTAAATCACTTCTAAAAGCTTTTATGTTTTCGTCTTCCTCTAATGTTTTGAACTGTTGTTTGTCTGTTGTTTGTTGAACTTTGCTGAGTGTCTATTGTGAACAGCTTATGTTATGTTTGTTCTTAGGCGTCTGCTTCAAGGTTCGACGTGCTGTTCTGCATAAGATTGGCTATTTGAATCACTGCTGCCTTTCTATCACCTCAAACCAATTTGACCTCTGGCATCAACAAGGCATTTTTCCTAGAGAACTGCTCTGACTGATATTTTCTCTTTTTGGACCATTCTCTGTAAATCCTATAGATGGCGCTGTGTGTGAAAATCCCAGAAGATCAGCAGTTTCTGAAATACTCAGCATCACCAACCTTGCCACATTTAAAGTCACTTAAATCACCGTTCTCTCTCATTCTGATGCTCGGTTTGAACTTCAGCAGGTCGTCTTGACCATGTCTACATACCTAAATGCAATGAGTTTCTGCCATGTGATTGGCTGATTAGATATTTGCGTTAAGGAACGTTTGTCAGAATGAGGCTTTTCTTTCATCCAACCACAGATACACACTAAATAGCCAAACAGTTGTGGATCAAAATGACATCTAAAAGCAGCAGTACTATTAGACGAGTTTGTCACGCACCTGAGAAGGCTTTGTATTTGATTTCGGAACATGACTGTAAGGTCAGGCACTGAAGTTGGACAGTAAACCCAGGCACACTGTAGGTATTCCAATTCAACCCAAAGGTGTCTGAGTTTAATTAGAAATATCGAGGCTGCCCAAGGAGATCGGGTTCCTTTTTGAGTCTTGGTCCTCCCAAGGTTTCTACCTCATGAGATTTAGGGAGTTTTTTCTTGCCACTGTCACCGCAGGCTTGCTCAATTGGGTCTCTGGGTCTACATAGTAGTAAAGCTGCTTTGAGACATTCATCTGTTATGGAAAATGCTACAGAGAAGTGAATTTGACTTGCGTTGACTCAATGGAGTTAAGGTCAGGGCTCTTTTCTAATGGCCTTTATATTAGGTTTTAGGGCAGAGAGCTGATGAACTGACATGTTGAAGGATTTTAAAGTGTTGTATTGAGAGTCACTGAGATGTTCAGTACAACCCATTCTACTGTCACGATTTGTCTGTGGAGATAACACGCCTGTACGCTTCATAAACTATTATGAACCAGTTAGCAGTAACTTTGGATGAAACAACAATGATCATTAATTAGAAGCAGCGTCCACATACTTTTTTATATATAGTGTATAATACAGCAGAAATGCCATATCTCGAGACACAAAGAGGTTTGATAGTGTTACTATGCAGGATCTGTGCAAGCCAGCCAAGTTCTCCAGTATAATTGCCAAACCATTTGTCTATTGGCTATGTTTTAGGGCAGCAGAGCAGACAGCTGATGAACTGACTTCAGCTGAAGTCTATGAAAGTGTCATATGGAGAGTCAATGAGGTGTTCAGTACAATTCATTCCAGGACCACAGTTTGTCAATGGAGATTTCATGCCTCTAGGCCTTACGTAGTGTCTACATACTTATGGATTTATAGTGTAAGTGAGGTTTGTGATACTGTTGTTCTTAAACTTGGATTAAAACCACGCTCGGATGATGTAATATGTACAGTACTGTGCAAAAGTCTTAGGCCACCATTAGATTTCTTGTTTTAGCGATGGTGTAATGACCATATATAGTTATTTCTCAGTCCCTTTATTAGGATACAACCAGGAAATACAGGAAAATGTACACAATACAAAACACACCATTTTCAGAACAAAATGGCTCAGTATGTAAAAGCCAGTATCTAATGTGACGTCCCTGAAAACGTGTTGTGTAAGCTGACCATTCCTGATCAAGCTTCTCTGGACTGTAGAAGGATCAACTTGGCATCCCGATGAAGCTGCCAAATGCTGCCATTGCTCGAGTGTAAGGGGAGAACATACTAAATATTGCCACCATAGTCTATAGAAGCTGTTTTTCTGTTTCTGTATATAAATTGCCTGTATTTTCTGGTTATATTCTAATAAAGGGACTGACTAACTTTTCCACCGTACTGTGTGTAATAGGTTTTGGAATATGGTTGAAAAATCACCCAGCATCCCTCCAGTATCTCCCGTTCAAAAGACAGGAGGCAAATTTCAGACCGAATGTTGGCTGAATGAGTGAGTTTGGTGTCGGGAGAAAATGGATTACGTTATATTTGGCGGAACTGCTTCCTTAACAAATGGGCCGTCTCACTAACTCCCTACAGTTAGGATCATTGCCGAATGTCTCTGAGGTGACTCAGGCAGTGTAAGATGATAAACAGAAACACTGTTGCTTAAAGGAATTTTGCTGCGGCAGCCAGCAGCTACACACAGAGCCAAGTTCACTGTCTTAGATGGAAAAGTATCTGTTGTTCAGGGCTTTATGTGGCTCCAGGCCTTTTAGGAGCCTCAGGGAACAGAAGCAGTTGACAGAGAAACAGTATTTGCAATGATGGGGTGTGTTCGTCCAAGTTTGTGTTGATCACCAACCAAAAATGTCCAGCCACTAACATCCTGTGAAGGATTAGATGACTAACACAAACTGTGCAACAACACATGAGCTACTGTCCCTGACTTTACATCCACAAGTCAGTCAAGTCAAGTCAGATCTATTTATATAGCGCTTTTTACAATGGAGCATTGTCTCAAAGCAACTTTACAAGTTTAGATTATCTCCTAATAACTACGTCCAATCCCAAATTGAGCAAGCCTAGGGCGACAGTGGCAAGGA